>QDEB01096813.1:0-11083 GCA_004193795.1 Asbolus verrucosus | reverse complement strand
AGATAGTGTTGGTTTTGCTTCCGGTTCAATCAGTTTTAATTCAGATTTTACTTCAAGTTGTTCCTCTTGATCCTTCTTTGGTTTTTTGAAAATTCCAAAGAGACCTCGAGATGATTTCGGTGAAGATTCAACATCTTCCACAACTTTTGTGACTTTTTCTTCTTCAATCGGTTTTGCTGTTTCAGGTTTAACGTCGTGGTAATTCTGAACTTCATCTGTTAAAAATGATTTGGTGTCATCCATGTCCTTACGAACAAGCTCAGATATGGCTGGTTTTGAATCAGGTATTTTTTCTTCCATCCCGGGTATAGTTGGTTTTGTTTCAGGTTGTTCCTCTTCTTTTTTCGGTTTTTTGAAAATTCCAAAAAGACCTCGTGACGATTTTGGTGAAGATTCAACATCTTCCACAACTTTGGTAACTTTTTCTTCTTCAATTACTTTTGGTTGGTCTGGTTTAACATCGTGATAATTTTGAACTTCTTCCACTAAAAATGACTTGGTATCATCCATGTCTTTACGAACAATTTCAGATATTGCTAGTTTTGTTTCAGATATTTGCTCTGGTTCATGTATGGTTGGTTTTGCTTCTAGTAATTCTTCTTGTTCCTTCTTTGGCTTTTTGAAAATACCGAAAAGACCTCGAGTTGACTTGGGTGAAGATTCTGCAGTTTCTTCAGTAACTTTAATCACCTTTTCCTCTTCTATTGCTTCGAATTCCTCAGGTTTAACATCATGGTAATTTTCAACCTCGCTCGACAAGAAATGTTTCGTATCTGACATGTCCTTCAAAACAGAATCTGAAAGGGTTGGTTTACCAGAGACGGCCTCTTCTTCGTCTTTTTTCGATTTTTTGAAAAGACCAAAGAAACCTCCAGTCGGTTTCGGTGACGATTCCCTCTCCTCCTCCACAACAACCTTTTTGAGTTTTTCATCAACTTGCTCTGGTTTTCCTTCATCTTTTATAACTATAACCTCTTTAATTACTACTTCTGGCGCTGCTTTTTCTTCATCTTTTTTGGTTTTTTTGAATAAACCAAAGAAACCAGAAGATGGTTGTTCGACAGATTCTGTTGTATCCTTCGTGATTTTGTCTTCCTCAACGTGTAGTTCTTTAACAGGTTTGACGTCGTGGTATTTTTTAATTTCTTCAGTTAAAAATTGTCTGCTGTCAGTCATATCCTTGAGAACGGTCTCGGATAGTTGTGGCTTTTCAACTTGAGTTTCTTCCTCCTTCTTCGATTTTTTGAACAAACCAAACAGACCTCCAGGCTGAGACTCAACTGCTTCTGGTGCAGGTTTAACAACTTCTGTCACTTCTTCGATAACTTTCTTATCTTCCTTCACAGGTTTTACGTCGTCGTAATTTTGAACTTCGACAACTAAAAATTCATCAGTTTGTTTCATCTCTTTCATAACTTCTTCAGAGAGAGCTGCTTTAGCTTCGGGCCCTTCTGTTTCGTCTTTTTTCGATTTTTTGAAAAGTCCGAAGAAACCAGGTTTTGGTGAGGATTCTCTTGAATCTTCGGCAGTTTTCTTTGGTGATGGTTCCTTTTTGTCATCCAGAGACTTCTTTCGTGTTGTTTCTTTTTTACCTTCCACAATTTTCTTTGGTGACAATACTTTGACCTCTTCAACTTTTTCTTCTTTTTTAATTGGTACAGCTTGTTCGGGTCTAACGTCATGATAATTTAACACTTCACCTGCCAAAAACTGTTTGGAATCGAACATATTCTTTAACACTTCTTCAGACAGGATAACTGCCACTTTCTTCTCTGGTGTAGCTTCAGGTTTCTTTTCATCTTTCTTCGTTTTCTTTTCAGCTTTCTTTTCAGGCGTTTTCTCGTCTTTCTTTGGTTTTTTGAATAAACTTAAGAAACCCTCAGATTGAATTTTAGTTTCTTCTATTTCTGGTTTAACTGCAGTGGTGGTGACTGAAGTAGTGGTAGTTAGAGCCTCCACTTCAGTCGATACTACAACACTGGGGCGAACATCGTGGTAATTTTGTACTTCATCCGCTAAAAATTTATTAGAATCGGCCATGTTTTTAAGAACTTCCTCAGAAAGTGGAGGTTTCTTTTCCAAAGAAATTTCCTCATCTTTCTTCGAATCTCTCTTTTTGAACAAACCGAAGAAACCAGTTTTTTTCTCTTCTTTCTTTTTGCCCTCAGTTTCAGCTTCGATTTTAGGCTTTTCTTTGGACAGTTCTTTGTCTTGTTTCTCAACAATTTCCTTCTGGGGTTGATCTTCTTTTTCGATCTTTTCTGGGGGTTTGTCTGCTTGTACGGTGACATCATCGGCCCAACCACCAAAATTGATTTCATTCTGAATTAATTCAGTGGTCATTTTTTTGACGTGCGGTGAAGGAATCGAAACATGGGGTGTCTCGATATCTTCATAAATGTGTTCTTTGACTCGAGGTGGTCTTACGGGCACATCAGATTGTAAGTCGAGAGCTGCTAATGGTTTAACAATTTTTTCTTCAGGTAATATTGGCGATTTCTCCAAAATTTCCTTTTCGATTTTGTCAATAGACTCGTCGATACTGATGGTAAATGTTTCTTTAGACTTTTTAGGTGATTCCTTTTTAGTCGGATCAACAATAATTGAAAATTCTTCCGCTTCTATCACCAAAGGCTCAATTGTTTTAGTAACTTCTTCTACAATAACTGTTTTGGCTTTGATTTTCTTCTTAGGGGGTGTCTTCTCTTTTTCCTTTTCTTTATCTTCCGCAGGTGACTTAACTTCCAAATCAGCGTCCAAATCGGTAATCAAAACTGGCGCTTTCGCAGTCGGTATTTCTGGTGGCTTATACGTGGGGGATGGAACATCTGGTGGCTTGTACGGTGGGGGTAAATCAGAGACCGAAGCTTCGACAAAAGGTATACTATCAAGATCGCTAGGTGCCAGCGGTGGCGTCGGTAATTTCGGTTTTTTCGGTGGCAAACCCGGCTCACTCACGACCTTCTCCTCTTTGGTCTTCTTCTTCTTCTCCTTTTTGGGTTTTTTAGACTTTTTCGGTGACTTTTCCGATTCGGAATCAGACTCGAACGATCTCTCTACAAACGTTTTGATCGAACCGAAGAAGCCTTTTTTGGCCTTCTTCTTTTCGTTTATGTTGTTTTTGTTGTCGTCGATTTTTTTATCATTTATAGGTTCTTTTTTACTGTATTTGTCCGCAAGCGCGTCGTATGGTTCCGGTTGTGACTCAGATTGGATAAAAGCGTTAGTTTGATCGAATACGGTTTTTAAATCGATTACTAAATTATCATCAATGACAGATAAACCAGTAAGCTGCTGGCCTAAAGGTTTGTCTAGCAATGTCTCTTCGTTACTAGCTACTAAACGTTCGGTCGTGGTTGACAATCCTGCAAACATGCAATTCCCAACAAGCTATCCTAACTACTATTAATTTAACCTTATGTAGAAAAATCGAAATATCCTTACTGCAGCTAGGTTAATGCGTTATTAGTGTGTAACTACTAGAAAAAAGAAAAACTTAACACCATGCGGATGAGTTCGGTGTTAAAACACTCGGACTTTACCTCCGCTATTATCTTCTAGCCAATCACAATACGCCCTCGGGATCTGATCGCTCTCGCTAAAAGGATTCGAGACGGTTTCCGTGAAGGGATCAGTATGGGGAGAGGGGAGAGGCTTGAAGCCATATTGGCTCAACTCGCTTCGATTATAGCAAGGATAAAAAGGAATGTTCGCGTGCAGATCGACGTTTCTGATCTCTTTGGGCACATTTTCATCTTGGTTATAGACCAGAGGGTAATGATCGGGCGAACTGGCGACCAGTTCGGTTCTACTGCCGAAACGTTTCGATTCTTGGAGAGCACCCTCAGTTTGAGGCTCTGGAGTTTTAACAAACAACTGCTGGAACGTGTAAGAAGGTTTCTTTTCGTCTTGGAGCAAATCCTCGCGAGAATCGCTCTCAGACTGTTTGAAACTGAAGTTGCGCTTACTTCGATCGACGATGCTGCTGAATTTGTTTTTTAAACTGCTTATCTTGTCTCCGATTGGAGATTTCTTTTTAGTTTCAGCAGGTTTGCTCTTTTCGGGGGGGTTTTCGAGGAACTCCCTTACAGACCTGATTTCGATCGCCTCTTTGCCACGTTCAGAGGTTTTCACTAGTAATTTAACTTCAGCTTTGACGATACTTTCGGTTTTGTCTACATGATCATCCAGATCTGAATCATCAGTGGATCCTGAATCGCTCGAATCAGTCTCTTGATCTAGATGAGATGAATCGTACAGAGAATATTGATTTGAGGAAAAACTTCTGTTGCGATAATTCGAATAACTACTGAGCAAACTCGTACTCTCATCTTCGTCCTCTTCAGGGACGATACTCAAGTTTCTGTAGGTACCCTCGAACCAAATATCGTTTTCTGGGTAATTGTCGAAACGTTGGTAAGCGTGAGTGAGGGCGTTATATTCGATAGGTTCGTAATCATGGTCTTGGCGATGATCTGAATCATCGTCATCGCTCAAAGATTCAGTAGAAGCGATTTTCGCGTGGTTCACCAAACAATTTGCCAAGCGCTCATCGTCATCTTGTTCTTTAGATTCAGACTCATCGTCAACGATCTGAATCTCGCGAAAAGTGGAATAAACGCCGGTCTTCTTCACCGGTATCTCGATCAAGGCGTCGGTTTCAGGGACAAGTTCTAGAGTGTTAACAAACGAATCATCGTTCGGTTCAAGCAAATCAAGATCCAAACTGAACAATTTCTCTTGTTTTTCCACTTCGGACAGCATTTTCTCGAGCATATCGTCGATCTGTTTATAGGAAGCGGGAGGAGTGGGGGGTGAGGACGTATCATGCTTCAACAGGACGCTTTCGTACGTCACATAGTTGGGAGTGGCTTTAACAGAAAGAAAGAATCGCATTAACCTGGCGTCGGAGTAAGAATATTCTTTGAAAAAACTTGCGAAAAAAAGTCACCCGATTCGTCTTGTTACCTTATGATAATGAATGATGTTTAAATAAAGAAAATTCGCTGGTTAAGAGGCGTCCCGCCAAGCCAGTGTGAGTGAACTTCAGCTTAAGACGGTTAGGTATGAAGCTCAGTAAAGCGTCAAGATGCAATTGTGCATTAGTTGCCATGCGCATGCATTACAAGCGATCCGCCATCGAATAAAAACAAAACGTAGTCACCCTGTATATGCGGTAAAAACAAAACAGATCGCCCTGCGTATAAGCTACAAAATTTAGTGGAAGCTCACCTACCCCAAATAAAACATGAGAAGCAGTAATTATCTTTAATCTATTGATTATTTGCGTGTAAATCGGATTTGTTTGTAAATATTGCACATAAAGCATCCCTTGGCTTGTAAAATGAAATTAATAAAAACCAATTAAAAACAAAATTAATCGTCGTTTATTAGTAACTAAACAATGAAATGAATGACAATGACCCTAGCCACGTGTTCTTTAATACCTGCTTGTTGAGAGTTTTCGACTCAAACCGCAACTTTAGCACAACTGTTCCTTAAGTTTTTTGTCAACACTCTGTATAAACAGTGCAACAATTGTGCTCGTGTTCTAATTTAGGTCCTTACCTTGCTGCTCTGCGTCCTGCGCGAGTGGTGCTTCCTCTTGTGGTGCCGACTTCTTTGCGACATCCCATTCTAGAATAAAAACCGACAATTTAGTCAAATGGTACCACCTCTCAAAATTATTTGGACAAGTACCAAAGCTAGCGTGCATTGACTTACCTTGTGACAACCCTGTAGTACAAAAGAGCGTGTTATAGCAAGAAAACAAGCGTTTACCTTAACCTCTCCCTAGGCGGAGCAAAATCGTTACCTCTCATCAGCCCTTGATTGACAGAATCTTCTTCTGACATATCTTCGACGTCGGTGTGGTTTTGACGGTAAGAACCCCCTTTCAAATACATTATCTCGTTGGGAGAATCCAAATTGATCTTCTTCGTGGTCTCGATGTGAACCCTTGAAGACCTCTGTTGCTCCAAATGTGTGACAAACTCGTTAGGGGTGGTGGCTCCAGAACGAACAATTTCTTCGTCTGCTGAAGCCACCAAATCCTCCACGTCCGTCAGATCTGGACTTGACGGATTTTTGACCTCTTCAGTGACGTTCAAGAGGTTTTTGCTAGTGGAGGTACTCTCATGATCCTTGGAAGAAATCACATCAAAAGTGTAATAAGGAGTTGAAATTCTGATTTTCCCAACTTGGTCATCGTCGCCACTACTGAAATCTTCAATATCTGTTTGCCTCCTGCTAGAGTCGCTCAAATAGAAATCTTCATAATCTGTGGTTGGAGGCTCAAATTGAACCCTCTTCGGACTTTCACCGAATGTAATATCTTCAGTGTCTGTGACTGGTTCTAAGGCCGTCGGATTGGTGCCACTCTTTTGCTCCTCCCCATAAACAACAAGACTGTTTTCGTAACCGGGAACTTCCGGTGTGGGCCCCCTTATGTAAACATTATCGACATCTAAAAGCTCATCGCTGTCATTAAAACATTCAGTATCAGTGATGCCACCATCTTTTTCACCGACTGTTAACCCTAGGCACTGATTCCCCTTCAACGGCAAAATTTTTGTAGTTGGCACCAGTGACTTATCCTCATGCAACAGAATCAAAGTGCGCACTGGAGGCGGTAGCGCAATTTCAACCGCATCCAATTCTTCTGCTTGCCCTTCTAACAATTCGTTATCTGTATCAACAGGGGTCGCTTCTTTCACTCTGACCAATGTTTGTTTTTCAGCTCTATTGAAATTTTGTATTTGTTTTTTTGCCATTTTCTTGCACATCAAAAAACATTTCTCCTCTGCCTCTCCATCGGATTCGTATACCTCCCACTTTTGCCGATGGTTCAAATAAAAGGGATGGGACAATGATTTCTTCATTCTAACGCAACGTTTCGATTTTTTCTCGGCTTCCACATCGCTCCCCACGTGGATTTTGTGGCAACCCCTCAATTTCTTCCGTCTAGTTTTTGTCTTTTTCATCGAACATTCGCTGTCGCTTTCGGAATGGAGCGATTCAAGATCAGTTGATTGGTATGACTCCAAAATTGGAGGGAAGAGTTGAGTTGGGTTAGAATTTTTTAAATGTGTCGAGATTGTGACAGAAGCTGACTGGTAATCATCGAAACTGACTTCTAGTTCGGGGAGGTGGTCACTCTCCGCTTCATCATCGGTGTCAAAATTTTCGGCATCTGTCACACCCTCATCCGGTGACGTTTTTGAAACACCCAATTCCTTGTAACATTGAAAAATGTTATTTTGGCCGTCTGCCAAAACAGTTTCTTCAAGGTTACAAGTTTCTAGATGGACGTTACTCAGGGAGACAGTTCTAATTTTTGCATCGTCCTCAAGATCAGAAGCTTCCACATCTTCGACGTCGGTAACAGCTCCGTCATCGACTAGTTTAATCTTTAATTTTGATTTTATTTTAATTTCTTTGCCTTCCAATTCTTCCACGTCTGTCAGACTTTCAGTGATATTATCGTTAGGCTCAAGAGTTATGGCAATTTGGGGAATTTTAACGTTGCCAGAAGACATATCTCAATCGATATTAACCTCCTCGGAGATTATGGAAAGATAGCTATCGGACTTGGTGAGTTTTTCGTAGAAGAGGTAATCTTTGAGATCGAGATCTGTTTGGACGAGCGATTCCTGCACGAGAAAAAATTCTATCGTCATTAACAGTGAAACTGTGCGCCATGTATCCCATTGGTACCGCGAAGAGGGTACTTACCTGCTCCTCAAGGAATCGTGTTTGGACCTTTTCTATTACTAAACTAAACCTATGACTATATTACTAGTTTGGGCATCGTCGCAAGCAATAAAAAAAGAAATTGGCAACTAACGGAAAGGTTTTATACCTCTTTACGTGTCTCTATTCGGAAAGCCATGCTGTGGGATGACATCGCTTTAGTGTCAGGCAACACAAAAGTCGCGGTACCTGATCTTGTATCATCCTCATCCTCTCTATCCTCATAATCAAACTGATACTTGATCCTGGACGGCGACACGACTTTCACGTCGATA
Organism: Asbolus verrucosus; assembly: GCA_004193795.1. Classification (NCBI taxonomy): domain Eukaryota; kingdom Metazoa; phylum Arthropoda; class Insecta; order Coleoptera; family Tenebrionidae; genus Asbolus; species Asbolus verrucosus. The sequence continues at coordinate 3,056 of QDEB01096813.1, read as the reverse complement.
ATCGGCGAGAGTCGCTCCTCCGCGCTATGTCCCATCTCTTGGTACTGCGACATGACCAACTGTCTGGGAATAGCGCAGATGTCCTCTTCGACTATCTCCGTGCACGGGATTATGTCGGAAATGCGATGGTCGGATTCGTGGATCGATTCGAGGGACTTCCGCTTCCTGGGGGAGGTGGGAGAGACCGAGCGGAAACGGCCGTTGGCGTCCGAACTGACGTCGTGGTCGGAAGGGGAGCTGGGCAGAGCCACGGATTCGGATAGACTAGAGTCGGTAGTGTCGATCAACGACACTTCGGTTTCGTTTTTTAAAGCGCTCGCTAATTTTCGTAAATTTTCGTACGGCTGTCGATAGATAACTTCAATAGAACCGGTGTAGTTCTGCGTTCGGGTGAACACTTCTGACGTCATCACTTTGGTGGCGCCATTAGCCGAGCGCACCCGAACGGGACTACCAGGTAAGGAAGAGGGACTCACGCTTTTGCTCTCTTTCGATATCAGCTCTTGATAGGTGGAGGGAATCACCGACTGGCTTCGGATCCGGTCGGAAAATTGGACGACTTTTTCCGATTCCGTACTTTCGGGCGCTTTCTCTTTTTTCTGCTCTATGATCACGGTGCGTTTGAGCTTGGTGGGGGAAGCACTTGGTTTGGGACTGTCTCGGACGAATATAACCTCGCTTTTTTGTAATGTCTTTGTCGCTTTGCTGTCGATATCGTGGGTCGCTTTCGACGATTTCGCTTTAGATTCCGCATATTTATTGCTGTCGATTACTGGACTCCTAGATTCTTTCTTTTTTGGTGATTTTTTCGCGGTGGTTTCTTCGATTTTCTTGGGTTTGCTGGTTTTCACTGGCGTGCCTTCTCTGGAATGGACCGTTTTCCTCTCTGAAGAAATAGTGGTGCGTTGATATGTATGTCTTTGTATAGTTTCAGTCCTGCGGGTTTCAGTCTTCGTTTTGAGGCTACTTTTCAGGTTCTCATTGAACCTATCCATTTCTTTCTTATTCTTCGTTCCTCTCTGCAAAAAAGTTTCTTTCTCTTTCGTGTGCCTATCAATCTTCATGTCTCTCGACAAAGTCGACTGCATGTATCCGTGCATTCTTGTATCGTACTTCCTAACAGTACGCACTGGAGTTGTTTCTGATTCTTTTGGCGTCTTTTTCTTCATATACTGATGAGTGGTTCTACTAGTTTCAGTACTGGATACAGACGAGGACGACTTAACGGGTTTAGGTATGCCAGAGGGCTGGTACTTTTTCGAAGAAACCGTGGTACTTTTGCTAACCCTTGATTTATGAATGACTTTGTCATCATCCGAACTTATGTCAGCATCACTTTCGGCCTTGAAAGACCGTAATTTCGGACTAGCTTTCGTAACTTTCTTTTTAGGTTTCGGAACTTTACTAACTTCAGTCGTCTTCTGCTTGCTCTTGGTAATCCTAGGCTTTCGTTCTTCAGGCGTGACCTTCAGTTCGCGATCGCTAACCTCTAAACTGCCGTTTTGTAAAGTCACTTCTATGATATCGTCAGTCATGACAACTATAGGTTCAATTTCAATTTGTAATTCTGGAATGGAAGATGGGTAGGAATCGCTTCTCGCTCTTGTCGTTTCGTGGATTGAACTGCTGTCGATTCTTAACGAAGAATCGGTTTCGGAGAAAATTAATTCTGCGTCTGTTTCAGACAGTTTGGTTGAATCACTATGTAATCCAGAACTTAGATACGAAACTTCATCTGATGTGATGTAGTCGTCGATTGCAGTGCTGTCGTGGGTGAAATCGACTTTCTTGTGATAATAGGACGCGTGAGAAGTATCATAATCTAGCTGACTAGTGGCGGTCATGGCAATAGCCTCTAATTTACTATCAGGTACTAAAGGTTTAGGGATCATACGCTCTACTTCCAAAAGATCAGTACCTTTATGGGAGGCATCCTCTGACGCTATAGGAACTTCAGTTACGGTTGAGGTAGAATCGATTGTTGACGTTGATGAGATTTCTTTTCGAATTATGACGGATTTAAGGCCGGTATATGACGATAAATTGGACGATTCTGAATCCGTGTCTATCTCAGAAACTCGAGAAATGACCGATTTATCTTCCACTAGACGTGGTGAAAGAGATCCTATCACTGAATCTGATTCAGATATGTGAGTGGCTGTTTTAACTTCAGATTCTTTGGAAATTTCAGAAATATATCGAACGTCTTTGGAGAATTTTTGACTGCTTTCTGCTAAAATTAAAGAACGTTTCATACGGCCTTCCAATGAACCTTCATCCTCATCAATCCAAACATCTGTTTCTCTAACTGCCTTGGCTTGCTTTCTATCAACATCGGTCGACTCGAAGAAGCTTCTTTTCTTATCAACACTTTCCTGGATAAATACTGATTTGTCATGGGCTGTGGTCTTTGTTTTCGATGACGGTTTATGGATTTCATGAGAAAAACGTTGCTGAAAACGAACGTCTTCATCATCTTCGAACACTCTTTTTTGCGACATTTGTTTATAAAATCTCGTATCTCGAGACGACATTTCTTTTTGTGTCATTTCGTAATACTGCGACTCAGTTTGAGAAAGAAGAGATTGTTTAGTAGTGTGTGAAACTGCATCTTCTACAAGAGTTTCACTTGATAGTAATCTTTCTTTAATTAACAAATCCTTAGAAGACATTTGTTTTACTTTTGTATCTGCGAGTTTTCCTTTCACAACAGTTTCAACATCTTTCTCTGATCTCATTAAAGAAGTGGTAGATTTCAATTGTACATCTTCATCAGTTGTTCCTTCTGGCGATTCTTCTCCAGGTGCCGGAATTGGCTGTTTTTCTGAAATTTTACTTTTGATAAATTGTTCTTCTGCTATTTTAACGGCTTTAACATCTATATCAAATTGTAATTCACTTTCGTACTCCTTTTGTGACTTCTTTTTTAAATCTAGAAACTCAGTGGAAGAAGTTTTTTGAAGAGTGGCTAATTTCTCACGATCATCGACATATTCTTTTCTTTTTCTCTTTTCAACATATTCAGCGCCCGCTGTAACTTCATATTCTGCGTCTAG
>QDEB01096717.1:0-15316 GCA_004193795.1 Asbolus verrucosus | reverse complement strand
AGTGATCTCCACATTGGCCTTCGGTCAGAATATATAGTAACAACTTATTTCAACAACTGGTTCCAGTACTCCAGACAAAGAGAGAGATTTCCGAAATGGACACTGTTCCTGTTCGAAACTTTTTTAATTTGGAAATAAATCTGCAATCGGTACCTATTTCTCTGCCCAAGTGAGAAAATCAATTGCGAGTTTAAATAACGGCGCTACAACACAAACCTGGATCAAGTCTAATGATGTTCGAGAAGAGAGGATTCTAAAGCTCAGTAAGTTCGAACAAACTCCAACAGAAGCCAAATGGATGCAGAATATAACACGATAAGATAAACACTGGTTAAGCAGACGATGTGCTTTCAATAACTAAATGTAAAGACAGAGGGATTATTGTGGACTCAAAACCGTGATTGTAGCTCAACGCTTCACCTTATTAACGATCTGCCTCTATCTTTTACCATTCTCCACCTTATCACAATTTAACCTGTAATGGGTCCACGCATGGCTATTTATCTTTGATAGGTTCTACGGCAGTATATTGCAAACAAACTTCACAGAGCCTAGACAGATAAAATCTACCCAAGATGTGACGACTAACTTCAATTTAATGCGAGCTTGAGAGCTGTATGCCGAGACTCGCTGATATGACAATCTTAAACAAAATTTAAGTGGCAAATAAATAGCTGAAATATATAGCTCCGTGGATGAGCAGAAGCAGCCAGTTAGGTAACAATAACTAAAAAATCACATTAAAATGCAGTCAATCACTTATATTAGTAACAAGTACAAAAAAAATTGTTCCAATGTTTGAGAAAATAATAGTTTCAGAAACATGTATGTAAATGTTACGTAAAGTGCTTTTTAAATTTTTTATGTTTTATTGACTTTAATGCTGTTTATAAATGGAAAATGTACTTACCATGAAAAAAGTTTCTATATCTGCAACAATTTATATTGCACCTGAATGTCGTAGGTCAAGTCGTGATTAACGTCAGGTTAAAAGGAATGAATTGAGTCGTGTCTTTCCATTGGGAAGCAGGTAGACAGATTAAATAAAAATCGTGTCCTATATAATTGACAAGATGGAAATAGGTCGTCCCATAAAAAAGTGTGCAAATTTAATGAAAAACAGTTGAGTTATTGCTTTAGCGTCTCCATGTTTGATATGATAATCTGTCGACTAGTTACCACTTATTTCATATTTTATCTTTTAGGGAAATGTGCAAAAAATGTATCAGTGCCTGCACCGATTTGAAACAATGTATGGAAGATAAGCAATAATGAACAGATAAATCGGTCGGGAAAGTTTTAGGGGGCAATAAATTTAAATAGAGCAACAAAAAGTTCCGTTTAAATTTTAATAAAAACTTTGGCTATTGCGGCATTTCATGTCAACGGTACTTTTTATTGTGTCGAGGAAATAAATGTGCTACATTGCCAAATAGAACGTGGCACGCAATCCATTCGAAATGTGTGCTTTAATAATCGAGAAATAATTTTTTCGTCGTCATTATTTGCCCAGTTATTAATTTTCTTCAGGCTTCGGTAAAACGAGCACGCCCTGTTTTCAAAATTATCGCTTCCGGTAACGGCCAATAAAAACTGACGATGTGGAGAACTAAATGCAAAATTTCTTAGTTAATGCTTCGACGAAGCCATTAAAAATGTCGTCGGCTTGATTACGTGCAATTTGTATGCTAGTACCGCCTCAAGTAAGGGCGGCGTTTGCAGCAACCTTCAATACGAAGTTTAGTGTTTTATGGATTGGAAAAGTTTGACTTTGTTATGTTAGAAACCACCACTGCAACACCAGACCGAAAAACGTGCCGAGAGCAAACTTCAATTATCACTGGAGACTCTGCGTGAATACATATCCGAAAATTTCTGGGAATTTGTGTGCAATGTGCTTTTTCCACGACTTAGACTTATGTGACTAAGACTGACAAGGTTAGAAGTAAGCTGGATCAACAAGTTGTGAGGAGCACAGGGCACTGACTTTTTACAGTTCGCGTTTATCATTTTTGATGTTTCCACAAAAGCGGCTTGTTTTTGAAGAAGGTGTGCAAAAAAGGCGATCCACTTAAAACTGCACAAACATTTGACAACAACGGCTTACGCCCTCAACCGTTTGTACCAGGAATTAATTACAGGGCTACGCAAAACATGCGAGCGTTTTATCACTCCACAAACACAGGGAGTAAGTTAACAAATAAAAATTAATCTTAGTAAGGGGATGAATATAACTTTGTCAGGCTTTTCGTGTATTCACGGCTCGCCTGAAATTTGCATCCGTTTCAGTCAGTCTGGTATTCGTCCTATTTTTCACGGCAATTAAAAAAACATCCATCTTACCACTGAAAGTTCCTTTATTCTCTCAATCTTAATTTAGACAGACCTTTATTGATCTGAAGACCCTTTGGGTACAGTGTCACTAAATTTTACATGCAACAATGCATCCGACTCAAACTTGGGACGCAATAAAGACCCTCGGTGCTTTTTGCTTCCATTGTGTTGTGACAACCAGGAATTTCATTAATTCTTATCTATTTCCGCTCTAGACTGCATTGATTTTATTAATTTTTTATGATAAAAAAATGAATCGATAGTAATTAATATCTCAGTTTTCCCAGAGAGGGAATTAGGAAACCACATTTTTGCGTGCCACCTACGAAAGCGGGAATGGAAGCAAGCGAAAGACTAGTAATTTCACGTATATTTTTTCCTACCAAAAACGGTATTTGTTAGTCCGCCTGCTTTATATATTCGACAATAAATCGCGTGGTTTACTTTAATCGTGCTGTTTTTATATTATTTTCTTTGGAGGCTCCTATCATAAAATAGGTAAGAAGAATATAATGTACGGAATAAATATATCATTCAGTCATCTAACCCCGAAGCGAGTTATTGTGCCGATTTTTATCCGAAGCGTTTCCTTCCTAAGATAATTATCTTAAAGGGCTGCGGAGGGCAGCTTACATATTCGTAGAAATTGCTAATGGGATGTCACCTACCCTGTCATTCAAATTAACAGCCTTTAACGTAAATGACTCAAAAATTGTTGATTTCATGGTTTGAAGTGAAGGTGAAAACTCGAAGGAAATGTCAAAAATCTCAAGTTTGGTGTTCGGCTGGATCAAAAATTATCCGGAACTGAAATTAGATGAAAGTTCCAAGGAAGCTTTCCGTAGAGCCTGTTCCAGATATATAAGCATTGTTTCCATGCTTTTCATTTTCACATTTTTTATAAAATTTTTGTAAAAGATATGCATGTAGTCAGAAAGACCTGACTTTGGTATAAATTCTATTAGATCATTTTCAATAATAATGTAGATATTGGGAATTTTGTACTAAAAAGTACGCGTTTATAGAAAACATACACTGGAGCAGTGTATTTTCCTCCCTCGGGTGATTAATGTCCATTGCATAACGAGAGGAAATGATGCACTTTGCTCCCTTGGCATATAAATAACTATTAAATTGAGAAAAAGCAAATTTAGATATAATAAGTTCTATGAAACTTGTTAACGAATTTCAAAAGAAATTGATATCTGTTAGAAGCAAAGTCACAGTTACCTACAAATTGTAAACTGCATCTTGTAAATTCTTTATTATTTCATTGCATTGATGCAGAGAAACACGTTATTCAGTTTATCCAGCTCCTTACATAAGTGTATTTTATTTCATTTATTTTGACACCAGAGAAACGGTGTAATTGTATCTAGCAGAAAGACAGCCAGCGGTGTATTGCTCACTCGTAAATAATAAATCTGAGTACAAAATTGTAGGTAAAATGAAATTGTGATATATGCTCACTTTCAAAAGTAATACGCCACCCAGAAAGAATGCATCTAGAACACGGAAATTTTTACTAAAAATGACTCTGTCAATCATATAAAACGCAAAGCTAAAGACCCCCTATTGGAGTTTTTACGAATTTTATTTTTGATAAAAAAGCAACGGTATCACTTAGTTTGCTGCAGTGGCCAGCGCATGAGTAATTGTAATTGCTACTTTAGACGAGCATGTCANNAAATTTTTTTGTATCACCATACCAATATCTCATATAAGTTTCAACCTTGTTATTCTTCCGAGGTTGTGTATTATTTTCATTAGGTATTAAATACATGAACACACGATAGGAAGATTTTAAAGTTTTTGGCATTTCGGATTAATAAAATTCTACATATAAGCTTTTTCGTCGTTTTGCAACTTCCGCATCGGGTTTTTTACAACTTTTTTTGCATTTTGCTGTATAGCACCGGCGATTGTTCGAAAACATCTACATCTCTCAGACTTCAAATAGAATCGTAAATATTTCATTGTTTCTTTGAATTTAATATTTAAATATTTCAATTAATGTTAACATTAATTTGGAAGATAACAAGCCAGAAACTGAAGGTGTTTTTGCTTCGTATGTAACACTTCTGGTTCAGTTCACTTTCTGTTGTACTCAATGTGGCATCACCGATAAGCAATTTTTAAACTTTAAGATATTTATCTCCAATATTTTTCTTCAGCTACTTTAGAATTGTTTTGCGTAATATTCTGTTGTAGACACTGATATCAGTTGAGTGATTCGATGTTTCCCAAAAATTATCAAACGGAATTAATCTTCGCTTGTACCTTGTATATTTATTTGACACCGGCTTATCTACTTTTAAATGAATCCAAAAAACGAAAAGATGACACCATCCAAATGTTTTAGATTCTCGAAATTTTTGGAAAATGTTGATCTCCCACGCTGACAGTTTTTGCACAAAATATTTTGTATTTCATGAGTATAGCAAATTTTTATTTGAAAATTTTTCAGTAATGGCCACTTTGCCCTTTGTAGAAGGTTAAAATTACCACATAGTGTCCTAAAACTCGCGGACCAACTTGTGGAAAACTGGGACAAAGTTTCCTTTGCGAAAATTGTGAGTGTCTGACGTATAGTATAGTATTACAATAACGAGTCAAACAACAAATTTTAATATTTTTAATCAATAAAAAACTGGTTACAGTGATAACATGGATATAGTTCATTATCGCTTCGTTACTATAGTGACGAAATAAACAAATCTTTTTTTAAAGCACCATAATAACAAACATAAATTAATTTTAGTAAATCTTTTTCCTAATTCATTCGTAAAATAGACTTTATAAATACCCTTCAACTTCCTCTCGTGGGATTTTCAGATGTTTTCTCTTATAAAATTGTAACAAGTTTCTATAGAGACAACAAACAATTCTCAAACGATTTTCAGCTCTTATGGTATTACGCCCGAGAATTCCCCTCACATGTTTTAAGCCAATGAAAGTACGCCATTCTTCAATTTTTAACCAATTAGATCAATATTACAGCGGTAATATGCCATGCTGCACCATTTTTGGTTATTCATACTTTTTGACAGGTCGTGTCAATATGACATTTCTCCTTGTTTTTGTGAAATTGTCACTGAAATATAACTCTATGACATGAACGTTATGTGTAATTTTTCTCCTTCATTCCGATTCATCACGAAACTGAAAACACAACTCGTGATGTGCAGTCCTTGTGTTTTTAGTTTTTGTAATGACAACTCGTCAAAACTGAGAGAAAAATTCTCTATAATATTGATGCCATTCGTTATATTATAAATGAAAACACTTTAAAATGAAGCACTTACTTACCTTAGGTGAAGAGTTTATTGGAAACTGATATTTCTTTTAACTGTCAAACTGTAGCATTGAGGCAATTTTACAGAATGTAATAGTTTATTTCAGGAGTCACTCTGTTCCCTTTAAAATATATGTACTTATAGTTCCGCTCGAACCACAGATGTCGCAGATATCATCGGAAGTATTTAAAATTTTTCCAACTCAAATTTCAACGCAGGAATGAGGCAGAATGTTCGCTTTCGCTAATAATTTAGATTTAAAAAATCGATGATACGTCTTGAGATTTACTTGACGCATAGCAACGGACTCTCTGCACGAAGCTATATGCGAATTTGCAAACTAAACCATAAGATAAATTAAACTAAATAATATTCAAATATTATTATTAAATAAGATTTTTAATTGCCACAAGAAATCGAACAAAACAAAAGTATATTATAATTTGCAGCCTTCTGAACGCTTGCTATAGTTTTAGGGAGAGCTTTTAACTTTTTTAAAATAAGAATATCAATAATTACGAAAATCGTGGAATAGTGTTAAACTGCGCAGTTTTGTTGTGTGTTGTTTTTTGTCTGCGACTGTGCCACGAACAGTAATATTGTGCAGAAAACGTATGCATATTCATGATTTTGACTACTTGTGCATGTTTTGCAAATAATTTTAAATAATGTTCGATCAGATAAAGACGACATCGCTAACTAGAGGCGTCGTTGTCATGAATCTGACAAGATCGCTTGGAAACTACACGAGTTGCAGAAGAACGATAACATCTAATGTTTCGATATAACGCCCAGGCACCTCATTGCGATAACGTCTTTTGTGATACGGAGGGCAAAAAGTAGAATATACACGTGGCAATTTGTACCTTTTGTGTGAGCGTATAATTACACTGACATTTCGACCGTACAGCGATCAACAGTCGAGTTCAAATAAAACAAGAACTTTTACTACTATTACTAGGGGATCCTTGCCAAATCGTTATCTTCCCCCGAATACGCGTGCCAAGGATTCTAACTGCTACATTTGCGGAAGTGCTAATGAAATTTATCCCGTCTTTTAAACCTATACATATAAATCGGTTTATTGTGCGGTCCATTAAAATTGACGCTACAACAATCAAACCGCGCCGTCATCCAGAAATTGAAAACAGAAACGAAGGGCGGAATATAAATCGTCTTTAAATGAAACGCTTTCTGTACAAAACTATCTTATATTTTATTAGCAAGTTTCTTGATTTTTTCTTCACAATACAAAATGGAATGATACACGGCTAGTCATCTACTTATACATAAAGAAATGTAACAATCTAAACAGTTCTCTTTGATTCGTAGGGGATATGTATGACGACTAAGTTTCAGGTACACAGATCCCTAAAAACTGTTCATTGATCTTTCACATTCATGGAAACCCATTAAGAGGTACATTTATTATTTACAGCTTAAAACATACAGAAAAAATCTTCATCAACGATTATGTGGTCAAAGTGTGTTTGCCTACATTTACATAAACAAGTTTACGTCTTACGCTTGGTGGTTTACAGGAAAGTTTTCTTATTAGCGTACATAAATAAGTGGTTACTGTCAAAATAAAATGCTAAACCTAACATGCAACAGAAAAAATACAACAAGCAGTAAATGCGTAAATTTATTTTTTATTTATTATGATCCTCACAGCAGTCTTGTTTACAAATATTGATGACGGGGACTTCTGTGCAGCTACAGTAGTTCCAGTGTCTGATAGATCATCCTCTATTTCTAATTACACAATGCAAAAAAAAGCTTTCAGATTTAGCTTGTAAGTATCAAATTTTAAAATTTTAATGTTACTGTACATTTACCTTACGCTGGGCAAATATTTTCCCTTTGTTTATACAATCGTAAATAATAATTAATGCATTAGAATATGGAACGTTAGATAATAAAATTATAAAATGTAAATTTTTAGACGTTATCATGGTGAAATTTGTTACGTGGAAAGCAAATCTCGAATTACTATATTTTATAGCTGAAAAAAGATTAAAATTGTTCTGATGTAAGCGTCATTAGTGTTTTATTTGAAGATAATTTCGTTTAAAAATTCTTTTTTGTTATAATCCGATATAAATACACGAAACTCGACGAAGGTTATTTTTACTGTTTTCAGAATGAGGGTGAAACAAAACGCTATATGAGTCGAAATACAAGAAATCGCTAGATATTTTGAGATTCATGTAAAATATTTTTGGTGGACAAAATTTTGGTGGATTATNNAACTTCAGTGGAGAGATAATTTAAATTGAAAGGTGGAATCAAAGCAGAAAATTAATTTTAATTATAGATCTACATACGGGATGCGTTATGAGAAATGTTCCAGTCGCTAGCGCAGTATCTAATAGCCCACTCAATGGTTTTAAAAATTTTAATTTCGATTTGATCTTTCACAAAAATCGTATATTTCAAAATTTTTTGTACCAACTTTGAATCGATTTCACAACAGCAAAGTAAATCGAATATATATAATTTAACACAATTTGTTTAAATAAATAACTGAGAGCTCGAAACATGCCCTTGAACATATTTGCAATTCGTCAACGAAACATTAAATTAAAAAATATTTTATTCTACATTTATTTTATTGTTCTCCATTGAATGTTAAAGTTTGGACAGTGAAAGTTTGAAACTCTTAAATGTAATAAAGTCGATCAAAGTTCGGTACAATTTTCGAAAAACTGAATTTCATGTATCACTTAACACTATGAGTACTAGCGATAGGGGCCTCTTTTACAATCTCATACCGTGTATATAAAAACACACCTTCGCGAGATATATTTCTGATTTATCTTTGAACTTGAATCATTAAATATTGGACAATATATTACATAATAAAACTGATTGCAAAACTGTTCGAATTAGAACATTACATTTTGCTTAAGCAAGTCAGCACCAAGTATCAGTCTTTTAAAAAATTCCAGAATTTCTATTTTCACGACATTTTGTTACAGAATCTGCCGTTGCAATATGGTTATTTTTGAAATTCAACGTTTAATATATGTATACAGAAGAATACGATTCTGAAACTTTCGACAATAATAATGGCAAAATGTTTCTTCATTATTTTGAAATTACAAAGTTTTCGAAATAATCTCGTCCACAATTCCAACATTCTACCAAAGTGGTTAATGCTTTGTAATGTATTAAGAACGTTTGCATATCCAGTCTGAATACACTTGCATCAAAATCCTCTCGTGGTATATTATGTTCTTGAGTTTTTAGGAAAAACGATAATTGTATGACATTTTACCAAAAAGTACTAGATGTAGCACACTAGATGTAGTACACTAGTACCAAGTGTTTCTTGCTTTTGATCTGTATAAATTATTAAAGGAACACTACATTTTGACTTTTTTATGCACGATTATGTTTTTTATTTATTATAAATTCAAACTTGATTGATTATTTATTTTTTAAATTTACATCAACCCATTAATTATCCTTAGATCACACAAAAACGTGATTTATTGGTTTAATATCGATGAATGAGGAAAATACATTTTGAAATTTGATTTATGGCAGCAATTTCAGTTATTGACAAAAAACGTGTCTTGATGTTCAAATGTAACTGCGAATTCGATATCTCACAATTTTTGAAACAGCACGTTGAGGTGACTTTTGCCAAAGTACAAACAAGAGAACGATGCGTCAATTTTGAGATTGCAATGAACAGTTTTCGACAAGTCACCCGGTATGTGGAGTATGAGGCGAGTGAGTGGCCTGCTGAGATCCGTTTAGTTCATGAATGGCATCAATATGTGCATAAATTTAGCTATACTAAGAACTTGCATGTCGCTGGTAATCCATATGTATGCGGCCCTGGCTGTATAACATTCACATACGACCTATTATTATACATACTGCCAATATGTTAGCCTACGGAATTTTATTTTCTAAAATATGCGCTATTGCTTATATTCCTAATAAATTACCCACAAAGAATACAATTATCGTCAGTCGTAAAACGCTAATATAAACTCACCGCGTCCACTCCGAAAGCATATAATTCGAGAATGAGCTGTATAAGTAATAAACCGTGTGAAAACGATAAAACACGCTGACCTACATACCTCCAGGAATAATATAAAGTAGTTGTAGTAACGTAAAAGGAACCTTATCGGGATTCGGCCGGTATATGCTTTCAAATGGACCATATCACTAAAACCACTTGTAGCGAAGGAAGCATATAAAAAATAGTTAAGGAAGAGAAATTCATCGTCTGAACAACACAACTTGTTTCAGCGTTAATCTTGAGATTTCTCTTGTACACAGCACAACATGAGTAAGATTTATTATTGTAGGACCAAAGGCAGCGCGACTAAAAAAGCTACGAAGATAAGTTCGGTTTTTGCACGTCCCCCGGAACCGTCCTCTTCCTCCTGGAACAGCGAATCCGGCTGGTCGTCCAACCCTGAAACAAAACCCGACAACTTAATTTCAATCGAAACATGTTCCCATGTGATTCTTTTACCACACCACACAAAACGAAAATACACAATTGCCCGATTATTCACAGTTCTAATTTCAGTTTCCCATAGAATTTTCGGTGCTCTTGCTGGATCGTTGTTTTATTTAAACCACTTAAACGCTCTAAAATAGCTCCACTTTAACCTCGGCTCCACATTTTTTTATCGAATTGGAAATATCCGTTGAAGGTAACGTAGTGTGGAGGTAATGGGGTGATTTTGATTTTCAATCAATCTTGAGGTTTGCGCGACATATTGAAGGGCATGTGCTCCACTGATGTCGTAAATCATACTTCATGTGTCTCTTGAACGTATCAATCTTAATTAGTTAATTAATCTCACGTTATTAAAGTTAAATATTATCAAGTTTAGGTTGTCACATTATATTTCTGTTGTAATAAAATTACATCTAGATTAGAGTAACATTTATATCTGAGATCATCTATTGTAAGGTCATTTTACTGTAAGTGCATATCAAATTCCAGATGAATAATGAGTTTAGCTATTAACCGATCATTATTAATTACCCGATGTTTCACCTTTTTCGAAATTTTTTTGCTTGGCTGTGTTGTTATTATCGCCCCAATACTTTCATGATTGATGTCTGCAGCAATAAACACAACGAACGGTTTTCTGCTCCTGAAGTTAAATAATAATTGTGATTAATGTGATTAATTTGGGAACTTAATGATTTTCGAAATTTATATTTTGAGACTGAAGGTTTGAAACTGAATTTCGAAAACTGTCTAAAACAGTAATTTGCATACATTTTGTTCAGTCTCTTTCTTTTCTTTTCTTACTTGTACACTTAATAGGTACAATTCAGGTAGTGATAACATCAGCTAAATAGTGTTACACCATGCAAATTCATAATAACAATAAACTGAAATGTCAACACACGGACTTAGCGATGGGTTAAACTTAAGCCATATTTTCGTAATCACTGTTATGCAAAGTACGGTAAAAAACGCTAAAAACATGTTATACACTATATACAGTTTGATCATTAAAATAATTCGTTATGTTGAGGTTACATGTGTGAGTAAAATTTTGCTTTTACTACTTCGAAAATATAAGAATTAAGAGAAATACCAAGCTTACATGAAATTTTGTTCTGCAAGAATCGAGAACTATGTGGAGAAAATTTTCTAAAAGAATAAGCAAATAATTAATATTTTAATAATTTGATGTACAAAAAAAAGCAATTTCACGTCTTTCAAACAAATAATAATTATCAACAACAATTTAAAAAGAGTACTGAGCAAATTTTTTTAGAATTTCTATTAAAATTTCAAAATGCCCTTTCTGATGAAAAAGCTCTTGTAATGAGTTTGAAATTTAGTAATTTAGTGGATTAATTGTGAGCTTGCAAATTAGCGATCATTCATTTGCTGCTGTAGATGATGTATTCGTTTAAAAAAATCGTATTCCCATAATTCTGAACAATAGGCAGCGTCGGCATGCAAAATTCGGCATCATTTAAACTCAGTCAAAATAACAATTTTAAATTCCTTCCATATAGGCCTTAGTTGTTCTTACAAAATTGCACGTCAATAAACCTAATTTTAGCTCTTAGTTTCAAAATTTGTTCTTCTTTAACTAAGATGGTTAAAAGTAAACCTGTTATCAAGAATACAGGTTAAATATGAAAGACTGAAAAATAATATAATTTTAGCTCCCGCGTACTAATACTTGTAATAAAGATTACATTATGACAAAATTTCAGTAATAAATAATAATTTCAAAAATAATAAAACAATATACAAGTGACCTAACTGTGTAATCGTTTACAATTTTATGTTAATTTATGTGTTTACTAAAATATGTTTTAATAGACACATGTTCTAAAAGTGGTTATAAAAGCAATTTCCCTTCTCAATTTGTGATATTTTCCAAAACTAACTCAATGTTTTGTATCTAAAGCTTTCATGTATAGTACAGCTCTTCTACTTTCGACTAACAACGACAAAAGTCTGCTTGAAAATAATATAAAGCAATGTCATTTTTCACGTAAAACTTTCACATTTTCTAAACACAAATCTATTTTTCTTTTCTTAACATATATAGAAAAATGATACATATCGCCTGCAAGTAATAAATCTAAATTGAAGAAACGAAGATTACTTTATTCATATTTGAAAAATGGAACTTGTGTTAATTCATTTGAAACTTCCACATAATAATTCAGTTTTTCATTGTACGTATATTGAATAATTACTGCAATCGGTTTAAAATTATGAAGAGTTACGACATAGTCACGACGACTCGACTTTCGTAGTCATTTGCCTGAGATTTTCATAACATTTTTGTATTTTCTATCCTATAAAAAAACAGGGTGGTATAATATGCAGTGAAATAAATTTGATGTAGTCGATAAATCCTTTACATAAATTTCCCTGCATTAATTTTAACTCTACAATAATCTCTTCAGTGACATTTAACATAGTCATTCAACGAACTTGGATTTTATTAAATTCATTTGGAGCTCTTGAGATAAATGTAGCACACGTAATCATGAAGAAAAACATCAGGAAGTTTTCGGCGCTGCTATAAATTTGCTCTTTTATATGTTTTATGAAACAATAATAATGAATTATTATAATAAAAACATATTTATGTACACAAAGATAAATATTTATGACCTCACCATCAGATGCGAAAGGTATTAATATAATTCATCAGTGTACTTCACACAGCTTACGTGACTCAAGTATTAGACTTCCCTTGAATAATACACATTAATTAGATACCCTATCAAACTGCGAACTCATGTCTACCTACCCCTTTGTTGTTAGATTCCTATTGTTTTATTTTCGCTACTAATGAAGTATTTCAGTCCGTTTCCAAACATGAATCTGAATTCATGAAAGCACTGATCTATAAAAGAACGCGTTTATTAAAATCTAAAATTAAGAACAAACTTTTTGTATTTCGAATTTCTAAAACCGTACAGGCTTGTATATTCTGTCCAAATGACAAACGTCTTGTCGGTAATAATTATTGGCCCACCCTTCTCAGTGGGTGGTCACTAAGATATTTATTTTGTATACTATTAGGGGGTAAAATTATCTCCCCACTTACACTGACACCCTTCAGTGATAATAAAGTCTTTTGTAAATACAAATCTGAATTGGTTGGATCGAATTAATATTATTATATTATTATATTCTTTATCATCCAGCGGGCTCATAAACATCGAAAGTTGACTTATGCGTTCCCAAAATGAACGGACTATACACAATCACACTCAACTTCCCCACCACAAGATGACACCTAATAAACATTTATTTTATGGACAACAGTTATATGCAAACTCACTGTCCTCGCTTTGTCTGAAGACAAAGCAATACAATAAATGACAGTTATTAAAAGTTTACACGTGGTGTTAAAATGATAATGTTTCTACTACAAAAGCACAAAATTTAGTCATTTCTGATTCGACTATTGAGACATTTTAGAGTTTTTTTAATCTTAGAGCTGTTAAATTAATAAAGTAATAATAATAATTTTTTAAGTTAGAAATTGTTAACAGATCTTTCGTTATATTTAAAGGCAGACTTCTCGCTAACTTTATCTTAAAATAAGTTCAAAGCACATCGTTAGGAAGTTATAAATGCTAATATTTCTGACCAGTTAATTCCTTTTATAGTTCTAAATACATTGGAAGCATCAAAGAATCTCTCATCAAAGAACGCAGATCAAACAAATATTGAAACATTATTAAATGCATTTGTAGCATGCGATATTTGGTAGAAGTGGCATATACGATAATACTCTTATGTTATGTTGTTAGCTGCTTCCACTTACTTCGCTGAGATAACATGGAATAATTATAATATGCCATAATTACATAATGCAGAGAATCAACTTGGTAAACAAAATTAAATTATCCTTTTAGGTTTTCGCCTAATGGCTTTCTCAAGCTCCAAACTCCCCCGAAAGTTTACTGAGCCTTGAATTTAAAACGGATGAAAATAATAATTTAAATTTGCTTGTGTTTATGTTGTTTATATCTTACATTTAGAAGAATCCCTAGATGGTTACATATGGCTTGTAGTCACGGCATCCTCAGCAAAAATATTATTTATCCAAACTGGTAGCAAAGTTATATTCTGCTTTAAGCACACATATTCGACATAAAACTTTTATGCATATCGAAAATTTGTAATAAACTAAAATGTGAAAAATCTCGCTTCCTACTTTTACTTGAAGGATCGAGTTTTTAGCGTTTTAAAATCAATAGGAAAGTGGGAACAAGCACATAAATTCGTCAAGAGGTCAGAATTAGGTTTCGTACACAAAAACTGAATTCTATGTAATTGACTGATCTTGTACAACTGTCCGTGGTATTTGTATTTTTCATTTCGTGCCACCACAGTGCGAAAGCCCAGCCGCTTTTGATAAAAATTTAACTTGAACAGCGGGTGTTTTTTACAACTTTAATTATCCTTTTGTCACTCAAGAACTGATGTATTAACCTCTAGATAGCCGATTCTTTTCCCTAAATGGATTGTTCTTTTACGTAATCATCTTACTGTTACACATCATTAAAGAATGAAATTTAAGCCATTGTCAGACGTCTATGTTGTAGCAAACCGAATCTCGAAGGTCTTTTTTTTGTCATCAGCCATTGGACCGCAAACTAAACACAGTTAAACATTTTGTGCGATAACCTGATGTAGATAAATGTTAAAACATCCCAACAAAGGAAGGTTGCAGTTTTTTCTCAGTATTGGGAGCGGATGCGGTAATATGTCAACTTTGTATTAAGCTTGACATTCTGGGAGGAATAGTGAAAGTTCGAAACTTCAACCTTCATACAAGTATATATGAGCCCGATGTTTGCAAAAAAGAACATCAACTCATATCATTTTGTCCTATTTTTCCTTTTCTTTTGCAAATAAATTCAAAAACTTCCACACTAAATCATTTCAAACTCCATTATATAATGCAAGCATAAAATACTCCTACAAGTTTAATTTAAATAACTGCATTTTTACATCTGCGAAATTAAGTTAAAGGGGAACGAGACTAGAAAATGTTTAATTTTCTAATAGGTCTATGTAATGTTTTCACTAATAACCTGAGGGCTGAACAATTCGGGATTTATCGTAAAATTAACCAATTTTTTACAGTTTAAACTTCAAAATAAGGTTTGTGATGATAAAAATTGGTAAAATTATTTCTAGA
>QDEB01096716.1:3863-22417 GCA_004193795.1 Asbolus verrucosus | reverse complement strand
TTCGAAGTAGATTTCAGTCCCTTAACCTACTTCGGTTGGGCCACTGAATAAAACAAAATTGGATTTATACTAACGCTTTGAGGTCGCTATAAATTAATTATAATCCCAAAAAGAAGTTATTGTTAAAATTAAGCCGTTATTGATCGCTCTTACGATAGGGGTTGTGTTGCAGCAAATACAATAGCGCTTAAGGGCTAGATCAAGATTACGGTGCATTACGCAGATAAATATTCTCCATCCAGTACATTAGCCTCGAATGAAATCGTGCAATTTTCAATAACCCTCCTTATTACCCTGTCTCATTTTAATCAAAGTTTCAAGAGTAAGTGCACGTCGATTTTAAAAGCTTCGGCCGAATCCATTAATCTTTTAATTCCTCGGGGAAACGCTTCCTGTATGTGCGTATAAAAACTTTTTTTATGCGTCGAGAAATTCTGAAAAACCATTAAAAATCATAACTGAAGTTCACGTTATTATGAACGAGTAGGCAACCAAATATACAGAACTGTATTCGAAGTTACGTAATTTTGGCGAATTTGCAAATCAAACGCGTTCCAGAACCCAGACATCTCGCATAGCTTTACACGAGCGATTTGAATATTTCAAGCAGAATTTGCATAAAAAGCTCACTGCGATCGAGTTTTTCAGACTTGATGCACAACAAAAAAAAAAAAAAATCAGAACGCGTAATTTCAGTGTAACGGAAATCGTACGCTGCATGCAATTTTACAAAGATCGGGGTCAGAGGATACGAGAGGAACAAAAAGCGCCCACGCAAAGACGAAGAAAGACAAATTCTATTGATCGTCACAGACGTGCGTTTAACCTAACTAGTTGAATGTTTCGTTCGCTCTACAACAGGAATTTTTTCCTGAAAAATCAGTGGATAAAATGCAACTAATTTCACTACAGTGTATAAAAAATAGTATAAGTTTAAGGGGCAATTGAGTAACGTACCGTTGTCGAAGACCAAAATCTCGCCGGAACTTTTCAGTAACTGAAAGGAGCTTCGGAAACCGACTGAAATGCGTGCGGACTTTTAAAGGGCGGCTATAGTGGCGCCTTTCAGCGCTGAAATCGACAAGTTACCGGTCGATACAAACAGCACTGCCCCTAACGGCATCCAGCCGACTTCAGCTCCAGCGCCGATAAAAGTTTTAATTGGTCCTGCCGAATTCCGAAGAATTTGTTTCGGAATGACTAACTGAAACTGAATCAGATAATTCATAAGTCTGCCTTAACCGGAATGCCGAGTCTCTATGACGGTGGTAATAAAGGTGAGTAAGTTTCGCGGCGGCGATTAATTTTGATGTCGAAAATAATAGCCACCTGTATGCGCGACGCTATCAAAATTACCTTCCGGAGATCCCAACGTTAGCACAGACGAGCAACTCTGCTAACTTTCATTCCAGTTAAATTAACACAAGAGAATGGTACAACAGTGCTGTAGTTAATCGGTGACCGTTTTTGACCATGTGATTTGTTTGTTGAATTGTTCGAAAACAACTGCAAAATGGGTGGTGGATGCACAGCAAGTTCGCGATGGCTTTTGTGGATTTTTGTGGTCGTTCTGGGATGGTCACCGAAGGTAAAATAATGCGTATGAGTCACACTTTCTCTCAAAGAGTTTGTTTTGGTCAAACCGTGACACAGAGAATATGGAAAAATATGATGCGCAATTTCTTCCGCAAACAAACGCAGCCGGAAATCCGGCGCGGTTATCATAATCGCGTCATTCGCGCTCTTTTTCAAAGGGTGACTTTTACTTTTTAATGATATAATAACATGGTGGTGGAATTGCACAACAATAGCCGCATCGGTATCTGGTGTCGTGGGAATTGACGTCTTCTCCGCCTTTCAATTAGTCTTCCATTTAATTATCAGCAATCGAAGAAATTTCGCAATATCCATTGTCTGGGTCCATATTTATGTGGTCACTTTTACTTCTCGCGTGGGAGAAAGTCCAAATTCGGCTGAAATTATCATAAACATCGCACTTTCGCCTGAAATTCAGCCGTTTCAGGCGATTATGACCCGTTAAATTTTAATCGTAACTATAACTGTGCCGGACTCTCCACTAATTAGAATCGGTCTTCCGGTACCGTTATGGAAAAATATTAATTTTCCGTTCGGTTGCGATTCCGGGAAAATCGATTTTTTTCCTTTTGAATATGATAATGGGATCACGAATTTATTGTAATTGCTAAACATTCCAGATACAATCTGAGCACCATTCGAAATGAAAGGATCATTCGTTATTTCGCCACGGCGATTAAATCGTTTAATTAAAAAATAACAACAAAAAATTCTTGTGGGTAGCAGACTCTACCGCACCTTTTAAGGACACCGATGCGGTGCATATTCGCCGATTTATTATCATATTCGACTCCGAGTTTCTTCACGCTCTATCGTCGAAATCTCCGCTTTGACCTATTGTTTCCAGTCGTTATTATTAGAGAATCACTCGTTTATTTACCACGTTCGTGACAAATAAATGCGAAACGGTGAAGATCCACGATTTTTAACGCCGCCAATTAGATATTGCCATCATAATGCAAATTGCCATTATCATGATTAGTACGTGCATGCAACCTTCAAGGAAAAAATCGAAGAATGGAATGCGACGAACAATCACGTGGATTCTGTTACTTTTACTGGCACCGTATATCGTGAACAAACCGAATCGACGGTTAATAATATTCAGATCTGGACAATGCAGGATCTTGTAACAAAGAAGCTTGATGTTTGCAGCCTTGAAGACACTATTTCTGAGAACGATTACGACCCAATTTTCGCAGGAATATCGATGATTGATTGTTTAAATACGAAAAGATTCATTTTTTGGCAATTCCTCGAAGCAAAAGCATTATATTTAATAAACATTCTTTCTATTATAAGAATTTGTCGGTGACGCACTACCTCACTCAATCTCAGAAACAGTTTTAATCAATTTAATGAAAGTTTCCTTGTTACTATTATCCTGAGAAAGGAAACGCATCAAGCCAACAAAATAGAGAGTGCTTTAAAGAAATTGATTACTAATGCGTAACAGGAGTGAAATTTTATATGCTAATACCCTGCATACCAAGAGTGTAATACCATTAAATTAATTAGTGGTTGAAATGGAATCAAACAGAAAACGAAAGTATATGAGAAAACGAGAACTTCGTATGGAAATAAGCGACGAAGTAATACAGAAACAAATATTAAACAAAAGTGAAAAATTCCATATAATTCCGATAATTAAGTAAGTTACAAATACAGGGTATTTGGCAACTACACGACGCAGGAGTGACTTTATGAAGTATGAATCAACTAAAAAGTCCTCCAACATTTCTAACTAATTCCTTTAGTTTTTCTCAAAAATTAACCTTCAAAAAATGAACCACTAAAGTTGGAAACCGCTGGTATTTTAAAATCAGCTAGTATTTATTTATCTTGAGTTAATAATTTTTTGAGTGGTCGTTACGGTGATAAAATTTTTACAGTGTTAGCTAAGGTTTACCTTAAAATGTTAATAAAGATATCCCAGAATATTTCATTAGTGACAGCACTAAAATAATCTTGTCAAATTGTGAAAAGCACCTTGGAAACCACTGTTAAACGTTACTTATCCATCGAAAATCATTTTTCACTCCAACGGTTAAGCTAATCTTAATATTTAAATTCAGTAGTTCTCAAATTTTTGTTGTCATTTTTTAAGTAAAGTAAGCAACTTAGCTAAAAATATTACAAGACTTTTTAATCTATAATTGTTTCATATTCATGTTTCTGCATTTTTATCCTACAGTCATCTTACGAAATAAGTTTATGGAACATTGCATAAAATGCACATATCAAAAAAAGGCACTAGGAAAGTAGCTAAAAATTAAGCAAATTGTCGAAATAAATGAAATAAAAAAAGAGAAAGAGTAGCTAAGAAGCTGATATTTTTGGAAAAAGATCAAGAAACTAGAATAAGGGAAGCTGATAAAGAATTTGAAAAAAGCAAGAAAGAAAAAAGTGAAAATAAATCTATAATTCCTGAAGAAAACCATAAAAGGATCCACAATTAGACACTCACAATAAAGAAATGGACGTAACCAAAACGTTAAACGAACAAAAACGTGATAATTAGAAAAGGCTGAAGAATCAAAAAAAGAAGAAAATCTGAAGTGTCGGAACATTAAATAAATGTAAACAAAATGTAATGTAGAGATAGAAAATAAGCAGAATCAACAAGAACTCGTTGATCTGAAAAGAGTTTAAAGCAATACTAAAAAAACTTAGTGAAAGGGGAAGAAAATAGAACAGACAGGAGGACGGATCGTGACATGAAGGAAGAGAAAACAATAAAAAAAGAAAAATAAAAAATGGCTTAAAAATGAAGAAAAGAATCCTCGAAAATTGAACAAATTATCTAATAATATAAAGAAAAAAATTCACATTTTTGAGAATATAAAAGAAAAAGTGGAATAAAGGTATGAAAAAATTCTATAACTATAAAAATATAAATAAGAAAAAAAACATGTAGACAAAAAAACAGACATACAGGAATATCTTCAAGAAGAATAACAATATAATTAAGTAACTAAATATAACAAAGTAACTAAATTAATTAATATAAAATGAGAGATTGAATTTTAGCGGGAAATGTAAGAGAATAATGATGCTGAAATAATCAAAAGGACGAACATAAAAATGAGCATTGGACAGTAAAATATGCACCAAGAAGACAGGAAAGAGAACCAACAATAATAGGAAAAAAATCAGACAAAATAGGAAAGGGGGTCAGGCATTTTTGACGCATTACAAAGGAATTATATAAGGAACGTCAAGGCCAAGGCGTGGAAATAAGAGAAAAATGCCAGATTTAATAATGTATTCGGAAAGAAATCATTTCCGAATCCGCTCTAACAATGTTTGGTTTGTGCATACATAAACTTTGGTGCAACTCGATCATTTCTTGGAAACTTCCAATTCCTGCTGTCATAAACCAGAAGGAAACTGTTCTTTTAGAGAAGTTTTGAGTTAATGAGACATCAAAATTACGTAATAAACCGCACAATAAATTTTAAGCGTTTTCGATACCCGCCCCGCAAGCTTAATTGCGACACAATGTGTATTAAATTACATATTATGACCGCTTTCAAGAAGTATGCTAATCGTATTGGAATTTAAAGTTTTTTACAAGTATCATTAAAAAAATCGTTAACAATCAGCATAAATTACAATAAGTAATACGGCTGTTAGAACAAGAATTTGAAATGGCTGCCAATTAAAGGAAAAATTTGGTGAGCTTACGATTTTAGTTGTGCCATCACTGACGGCAGAAAATACGTATCAAGAAATATTTTCAGTTGCCAGCAGACATGGCTGAATTTTAATGGTCATTGCTCCATATCGTCGGCTGCTATGTCGTAAAGCTGCTATGCTATGCTATNNTGCAATACAATATCCATACAATATATGGATATTTTAAACAGTTTTTTTGTTCTTCTGTAAAAATGTCCAAAATGGACATAGCAAGCTTTACCCTCTTAGCCGACGATATTCAATCAATTGTTTCCCACAAAATTCGATGGACTCGGTCAAGTGTCTGTAAAGACAAATGGATAGAAGATGTATTGTGTTGTTGATGTTCACGATATGCGAGTGTACGATCTGTCAACTAATAAATGTCCTGTCAATGAATGAATAGAATTTTCCATTTACCAAGCAATTATCTCCGTGCTGTTTTCTGCCTCACGACCGATAAACAAATCTCCACATTGTTGTATTATTTATGGCTTATAAAGATACAATTTCTCAGATTTAAATAAACAAAACTGTCTCGGAATAACAAATTAGCCAATGTGAATATTCATATTGTTCCATTCCATCACTCGTGTTATTTCTGTGACTTACAGAAACGCCGGAAATTACGAAATGGCTTTGGCGCAAGTTGATGTGTATACAGGTGGTGCCGAATGTTTCGGTCAAGAATTCGTAGCATTTCAAACGCGCGGTTTAATTCGATACTGCACTGAACAATGCATTCTGAGCTTAATTACTGTTCGTGCACGTAACGGACTTGTATACTGACCTACCTGGAATAAATTTAAAAGTATTGTACTCAACATTCCATTAACTGTATCTAGATTATACACGGTGACATTAGATTAATTTTTTCTACTTGCATATTAAGTTGTAACGTTCCGTCTATTCGCTGCATTAAATCTTACAATGCATTTCGAACAACGATCCGTTTCTTCCGTTATAACATACAATAATTATCAAAACGATTTACATCTGTAATGATCGACCAATTAAAAACCATTACTTGGGAGGTAAAAGAAACGTGAACGTTTAATAGTCACATGTTTCAAACATATGTCAATTACTATCCTCCATATCTCCAACAATGTCAATTCTAATTAGATCACTTCCAACCTTGTCGCTTCGGAGAAAAGCCTTAATTGACAGAAGCCGGAGGGGAGAAAAGCTGGAAGGAAAGTAACAGTAACAGATGAAGCAAATGCAAACAAAGAAATTATAAAGTGTGATCGAGGAACAGGTTTTGTTAATGACATTTTCTATTCACTTTCACCGCACGATTTTTACCTTCGTTTTGAGCGACATTTCGACTTAACCATTGTGGTGTGATATTTAAATGATAAATGATTTGCGGCCATGTTTCTTGCGCTAGAACGTGTTGTTTTTCCATTTGTGATTAATCCATGACACAATTATCAAGTACAGGCCGGCTCGGCTGAAGTAAACACGTTTAGGGGTACCCAGCCTCGCTTTCAATGGGAGTTTTCACGTTGTAGCTGTTTTTATTGTGGCTACAAAGTCAGATAAACTGCAACAATTTTATTAAAACGCTCTAGAAGGAATTCCGATAGCGGCCGTGTTAGTCGGGCGTGCAGAGATGTAAAATAAAAAGTCAATAAAATAACGTAACATTTTCGCCTCTTCCCCTTATTCTTAACTTTTATTTTTGCTTTTTTAGTTGTCGTATTTTTTTAATTCAAAATTCAAAAAACTAACGGTGATATAAGAAGTTAATTTCAATTTGCAACCTAATGTTTTGGAAATTAAAAAAAAAACAATTCTTTACTATATTTTAAATTTCATATTGCACAAAGTGTTCCAGAAGTAGATGCAAAAATTTTTACGGTAGATTATCCATTGAAAAATATGAAAATTCAAATAGCTTTCTGCCTTATCGAAAAAGTTATGGGTTTTTAAAGGTGAAGTAATTTTGTTGCTTTTTTTGTACAATTCTAAAATGTTTTGAAATAAATCTATCAAATTTTGTAGGAACCTTTATTACATTAAAACATACTGTTCGTTTAAAATTCAATAACCAGACGGCCATGAAGTACATTCATATTTTTTATTTAAAAAAATCAAATTTTCTTTAAAAAAGACTTAAAAAGAATACTTGTTTTTTTGCGCTTTTTTTCAATCGAATACTTTCGAGTTAAAAACCAAATTTTCAGTCTTTAATTTCATAAAAAAAATAATGTACATAATTTCCTAATCAAGCATAACAATTTCCTTAGAAATTTAATCAAATAAAAGAAAATGATTAGAATTCCTCAAAAAGATCACCATTTGTTTTAATACATGCTCGATATATGCGCAAAAAGTTGCAAGCAAGTCCTGCATTTTCTCTACGTTATTAAAGGTCTTGCATAGTTTCGATGGAAGTTCCACATGTTGAATGAATCATAATGCTCTATATGGAGAACTAATAAATTACATATTAGCACTTTCTTTGTCAAGCTGAAATAAATGAATGAGTGAAGTTTTTAGTCTTTAACTTGGAACTGATTTTTTTTAAGTTTCCTTTGGAAGTATTCTTAAAAATAAAAAAAATCCTAATTTTAAATTTTGTTGAAAGCAAAGAAAACATAAAAGAATTGAAAGTGGCCAATACACGCTTCATGGTTATTGAATTTTAATCAAATAATATTAGATTAATATGTTATAATGTAATAAAGATCTCAACAAAATTTGAAAAACTTTTTTCAAATGTTCATAGAGTTGTACAATACTAATTAGCTTCTTTGCTTCACTTTTAAGAAGTTACCACTCTCTTAGATAGAACAAACTTTTATTAGAATTTTAGTAACCATTTTACAACAAAGCATCTACCATTAAACTGCGTATATTTCGTGAACAACTCATTCTATTTTTATTTATTACCAGATTTCAATAAATTTTGTCTGAATTACTGTATTTGAATTCTAATTTAGTCATAAAAATGTGTCACATATGTACATTATATGTGGGGTGTGTATAAACTCCAGTTACAATTTACTTTTGATTTTGGAAAAAAGAACAAATCGCAGTTTATGACAAATTCAACAAAATTAGTCTCAAGAAACTCAACATTTATTGGAACTGATTAATTAAGAATTAACAAAATTACAGGAGCTGGGTAAAATTAAAATTAAATTTAAAGTTAAATATTATGTAAAGAATAAACTGAATAAGTTTGGAAGTAACAAAATTACTGAAACTAGTAGAAATAAAACCAAATCAAGGCTTAAACAAAGGCTTTAATGAATAAATAATGTTATTTAGTGGTAGGCGAGGTGGTTCATAATATATTAGAAATTTCCTTTAAAATAAGAATTTTAAATACGAAAATTTATTGGATATTATTTGAAATATAATGTTATTTTATTCATTTTATGTAATTTTCATGAATTTTTAATTAAATCATTGCCGTTAAGGTTTTATTATTTGAGCCAAGTTTCTTAGACACTTTGTTATGCAACATAGTAAAAATGTGAATGTGAACAATCCGAAATACAATGTTAGACTGAAGAAAAAAAATTCAATTGAGCATCTAAAAACATAAGAAAATAAAGTTTCCGCAAGGTAGAATATGAAAAGTAGTCTTTTGAGGATCTGCCTAGATTCAAATACAATGAAAAAATGCAGTTGTATGCAATTAATCTGAGTCAGATGACATTGCCAAAGCAAGGTTCTTTTAATTTAAGAATAATAATAATAAAAAATTTGTAATTTGGAACTTTTAATTCATTATATTTCTTATTATTTTTTGACGGCTTTGGACCTTAAAGGCAATAAGACGTGTTTTGTGAAAACAAGTTTTCTAGCTTTCTGAAAAGGTGATGTTATTCACTTTGATTGGCAAATGTTATTTTATCAGATATTTGAAAATTAATCCCACACTCCTCTCCTCCAAATCGTAGATTTGGATATTCAAGCGACCACAGAACTAACATTTTTTTAAATTTAATGTTATGTCACTAGAAATGGAATTTCAGATGATGCTGCTCTCTAAGAATTTGGGAAAAATTTGTTAATAAGTAAATTATATTGTAAATTGTGAAGTTATTATGCAAATTAATTCAATAATAACAAAAAAAGCAGTAATAAACCTATAAATAAAAGATCATTTAAAAAATTTTAAATTTTTTACACAATTTCTGAATTTGCATAAACGGAAATTACCCATCCGAAAAATCTGTTGTTTATGTATCAATTTAAATAAATTCCTTAATTCATAGGAAAAATATTAATTAATTTTGACAAAGCCATAAATTCCGTTGAGCGGTACCTTGAATCGTCGTTACGACGATGTTTGCTATAAATTTCGTCACCAAAGACAAAATAAAATGTAGACATCTGACACGTTTCGGCCATCAACCCTACACCCACAGTGGCTTCAGAGGCGTGTTTTAATATACCGGGTGTTTTTTCCGCAACCAGAACAGAAAGTAGGAAATAGGAAATGATAGTAAATTACAATCGAGAAAAATGTACCAGTTCGCTCGAGGCAGCCATTTTCCTCGATGCTAAATGCTAGTGTAGCGAGAACCTTGATTGATGTTTTTTTACCCCCCTACGAAGCGGCCCTGGGGCGTTAGGTGTGTAAAATAATTTCATATTAGCAGAGAATTCCATATGCCTTTTACCTCATTAATGAAGAAAAAATGGGAAAAACGGACTCGAATTGTTCATCGACTAATGACCCTCGGTTTTTGTAGATGTGACAAAGCAAAAGGTTAAAAATTACAACAGACTGGTTTCGGCGTTGCGGTAGGTGTTCGGCGACTAGATCAGTCCAAAGACCCTGTTAAATAATAACAAATAACTTTCTATTCAGGCTGCAAATTATACGTGCGATAATCCACTTCTTTGACACAAATTACGGAAAGCGAATAACAAAACACAATTGAATAGAATGTTGCAAAACCTTGGTGCTTATGGGCGCAGTCTATAATTAATAAATTGTAGTCACGTGTGCGCACTCTTGCTCCTCGTTGAAAAAACCTGCAAATAGACTAACCAATGTCAAATACCTGTACGGACTCTCATTAGCATAATTCACGTAACTGAAGTCGTGGGCTAGCTCCAAAAGTGGAAGGTCAACGGGTTGGCTTGTCTCATGCATAACTCTGCCGCAGGTCTGGGCTCAACTCGTCGAAACCGACTTCATCCCCCAGGTCTCCGCCACGTGCCAAACGGGTCACATGAAGATCAAGGTCGCTTTCAACAACAGCTTCTCGGGAGCGGTGCACGCCAGGGACTTCCGGACGGGCTCCTGCATGGTCCACGGAGACGGCGGCAAGGTTGTCACTCTTGACATCAATCTCCTGGCACAACAAGGGACTAGCGACTATTGCGGCCTCCTCGTCAACAATGTGAGTTCACCAAAGCGGACTTGCATGCGATCATTTCCACGACCCTTTATTTCTTCCGAATTTTTGTGACACCGATTCTTTGAAGATCATCCTTATGATTTCTTTATTTATGAAGTTATTGGTGACAGAGTTATTCTTATATTCCAGAAATTCTTAATTAAATATATTCATGATCAGCTTTGCCAAATCAAAAAAATTTAAAACTCAAAATTTTTATTGTCACCGTCAGTTCTCTCAGAATTGAAATTTATTTTTTATAATCCAAAATATGCTTAATATTAGACAAAAGATAGAAATAAGTTTTGTGTGCGGTGAGTGAGAAACAGTTTCAAGAGTAGGTATTTTAAGAAAAATGTCCCAATATGAGCTATAATCCGAAAAAGGTGTTTTTAAAGACATATGTTCAGTGTTTAAATCCAAGAGTTAAGAAGCGTGTCAACATAAAAGACAATTTTAGTCAAAAGAATTTCAGTAAAATTTCAGTTTAGAGAAGGTGAGAAAGTTCCGACTACCAAATATTTCCGTCAGAAATTTACAAAGAAATTTTAAACTCGGTGTTCGTTATAAAATTTTTTTTTATCAGAAATGAGTGATCAATGTAATATTGAGCTAGTGGACTTAAGGTTAGATTTTTTTACACTGACAATATTGATTCCAATGAAATTCCATCACATGTTCTGTTGAAGGAAATAATCAATCTTTTTTGTTTTGTCACAATTCAGTTTTGGCCTAACCACTTGTTAACTCGGTTTTCAACATTTTTTTTTAATTAGTCTATCTAGCAGTAAACTGTCATTCGAATTAATACATACACCATCAACATATAAAAATGACTTATGAGTTTGAGGATTTACATAAACTATGTATAGACCCTAATATAGAACCCTGAGGCTCTAATGCATATTAGATAGGTGACTCAGATAATATTCTTCATATTCTATACTTATATAACTTTTGATGTAATATTTCGTGTGAAACACGAGTTGAGAGCTTTCATATACCATTAAGTCTAATTTTGAGCCTTAATCCCAGTTTCTTTTTTTAAATTCAATGTGCACATTCCTGTTACAATTGGTGTTTCAATCATGACAGAAGGAAAAGAATTAAAAATTTTGGATTTATGTAACTTCGATTGTCAATATTTAATTAAAAAACACAATTTATAAAATTATGTTAATTGTAGAAGTTAATTAAAAAAATAAATAAGTCTTGTAAAGCAGTGGAGCAGTGATATTCTGCAGAACGTGGAGCAAAACTGATGAAACAAAGTAGTTAAAAGTCCATACTTTGAGATGTATATTTCAAATTTGTAAATCAAAAACAATGTTTTTCCAAAAAACCAATTGTTAATTTAAGATGTTTGAAACTAAAGAAGAAAAAAGAACAAATTCATTATCAAATCCTAGATTAAAACAACAGTAATCTCAATTTAAAATGTATTGAAACTGCTTGCCAAAAAAAATTGTAAGAATAGGTTTTTCTGTGGGACACCTGTATTTAATGATTTTGCAAGTTAATCTCAGAATTCTGCAAATCTTTTTGTTCATTTATGATAACTAACAAACTGATATCAGTTTTTGCCCCCGTATCTTGAAAACTATGTAATCTGGCAAAACAAAATATTAAGCAGAAGGTACCACTGTTATGAAGTATTGAACTGGTGCGTTTTTAACCAATTTTCTTAGGTTTCAAACCAGAAAAGTAATATTTCAAGTATTACTGCAAATAATAATTCTGAATCATAAATAAATTATTATCGCGTTTAATAGATAATATAAGTTTTTTAACCTATATGTTATATGGGTCACTAATTGTAAGTTATTTTCGGTTAACATGAAAGTTTCTAAATTTCTCCAAACTGGTTGATAACGAAATTGAACAAACGTTTGTTAGATGCAACGCGGATTTTCGCGTTATATCTCGAAATGTGGTCATCTTTGCAATTACCAGGTTCTCTGTATTCAATAAGCGTTCATTATTCCTGAAGTCCGCTCTCTAACGAATGCAACATTTACCTTTGGCCTTTGCGCTACGTGAAGGATGACTCGTTAATTCGCTATTTGCGTTCTACAATGGAACCCATCGTCTGTAATGATGGTTTTGTGACACCGATACGGATGTACAAGGCGACACAGGTTCGCATCCAAATATGCAAACCGCGTAGGCTATACGAACTCGGTGACGTAGACGCATAACTTGGTCTGGGTGTTTACGTCCACGCCCAATAATGAAATGGCTTAATAATGTTGCTGTTGGCTGTATATAAGTAATCGCGTGCAATCTTTCAGTGTGATTTAACAAAAAAGTCGACTTAATTACATGAAACGTTCCCAAAATAAAATAACAACTTCATCCCAACATTGAAAATGAAGGTCTCGTTAGCAATGATTGCAGGCAATGCGCCAAAACGAGGATGCGGTATTGGGAAAAAATTCCAAACTGCAAATATTGTGCTTAATTCACAGGAGAATGTTAAATGCTGAATGGTGAATTTAAAGGATAATCTGCACCAATTTCCAGTTACTATTTTAATTCTAAACCTTTGAGTCTAACCACTATTCAGGAGTGTTATGACTTGGCGGTGGATATTTCAAGACCGTCATACTGGACTTCCGTTTTGTCGGTTGGTACGACTAATATTTGACGATGCATGTGTCAACTGTCAATATGAATCACAAAATCGAAATTATGTATCTATTTTTAGTTTTTGGATTTAACACCTAACTTATGACAACTTATGAATGATGTTTACAACTTCTATTTTAACGTATGTCAATAATTACCTTAGTATTTAGTATGTGTAGGTTTATGATTTTCGGAAAATGACCCTGAAGTTTGCAAGGCCAAGAAAACCATTTGTTGAACAACTACTTATAATGCTGATTTTTAAATAGGTCGTGTTTAGTATGTATGTCTCTTAGTTGCTTTGTACAAATGTTAACGACTTAAGTGTAAAATTACAGCTTTATTATTGAAACCACTTATAAAACGCATTGTTACCTGATAGGTTAATTATATGTATTATATAATGGAATCCACGAATATTTTTATAACACTACTTATGAAGCGAACAAAAATTGAGTTTTAAACATATTAAATAGATTTTGAAACAGATTTATAGAGATATATGTGTATAGTTTTCTTCAAGGATTTGTCTAAAATTTGTTAAATTTCGAGTTTAATTTAATTAATTTGAAAATTTCCTTCAATTCAATAAAACAAATTCAAATTGCAATTTAACGTATTTTTCCAACAAAGAATGTTTTGTAATATTTTCATTTATTGCTATTCTTAGTTGTTACAATAATTACAAAAAAGACAGAAAGTTTGATAAATAACTTTCTTTGCAAGATCCCATAGAAAAAATTCACGGGATTCAATATGATCCCCTTTTTCTAAACGCAGAACTAGAGTAAATGTTTTTTAAATAAAAATAATTATATAGAATGTTCCATTTGAAAAAGTCGAGAAAAACATTTAGCCCAATTGTGTATCCGCTGTAAACAGCTAGATATAAATATGATCTAATTATTTAAACATTAGGTACTAAAGACAAAATAATTTGAAATAGGGAAGAAAAAAAGAATATGAAGAACATCATCTACATTTGATATCTTTAATAATGAAGACCATCTTACCAAATTTCTGGATCATCTCCATGTATTCATATATGTATACATATACGTATCAAAAAAAAAAGATCATTTAAAAACTATCAGTGACAGATTCAACAGATATATAGGATTTTTAATATTACATTAAACATGTATCTGTAATGTAATGTAATGTACACTCACATTAGAGTATAATTACAGAAATTTCAAGACTTCATAGTAACAAAATATTAATAAAAATTCTACAAATAACAAAGATTCCAGAAATATTTCACGTATTTCACATATTTCATCAGGAATCTCAAGAGCTCCAACGATTTTGTAAACCTTTCTACACATTTTGTGATTTTTTATATATGGGTGATTCTACGTGATACTGGACGCTTGTAGAATTCAACTTTTTTTTCGCGATTTATGGACCTTTTGAATGACAAGACCCATACTTTTTTAAAACTGTGTATGTACAATAGTTATGAAATATTGAATGCTGAACAATGACGTTAATCGGAGCGCGCTACGTTTCAAAATTAATATATTTCCAAAAGTCTTCATCACATAATTTTGAAATTATTCTTGTTGCAACATTAAAAAAACAGGCTTTTGTTTGATGTATATAAGATGTAACTGCGAAATTAATATTTTCTTGTTATAATTAAATTTATATTTTAAAAGAAAAATATGGGTATCATATTCATGTAATTCAACATGAAGAACGAATAATGGACCAAAAAAGATTTTTTATGCAATTAGCATATAGCGAAGCAAAAATTATACAACATACGGGTATTGAAAACTAGTACTTAAGTTGTTCAAGCCGTTATATCAATAAATTTAACCTGAATCTTGTCGTTAATATCTGCTAGAAGCATTCTTTGTCCGCCTGTCTGTAATTTTTTAAAATAACGAGTTTAAAATAATATAAACTATGATTTTTTCGAAATTTTGAAAAATTTGAAAAGATACATTTTCTGTTAAAATAAGTTCAAAAAGTGGGAAAAACATTTTTCGATTTCATACAGTCAAATAGTACATTACTTGGACGATTGATTATAATAATGTCACAATAGGTAATACATTTGAAAAAAGTAACACAATTTTCATCCAGTAAAGCAGAAAATAACATTGCTAGGAATATGTGGCAATTGAGATCAAGGATAAGTTATTAACTCTTTTATTTAAAAAATTGCATTTACAATTAAATCTTGTTTGCTAAATTAATCTTTTAAAGTATTGAGGAATACTTAGCACATAATTTCGATTTGTAGTATAGATGACAAAATTTTAATGTGACATGTGTTTCCTTCTATTTTTAACACAAATAAATATCCATTTGTCTATCAATTTATTATCAAGTTCGTACAAATGAAATGATTCCAAAAGTAAATACTGATTCAGCTTAGATGTTAAAATATTGTCAAAGTTGTAGTTTAACATCAAATAATTGGTTTTGAGATTATAAAAAAATTAGCCTTGCTTCCTCTTAACTGAATTTTGCTCTAAAGGTTACGTGCGCACTAAGAGATGAATAAATTTACAAGGCCTTTGCAACCTTTTTTTTATATCGCATAAACAATTGAACATTGTGTCAGAAATAATGCTCCGACTTGTAAAATCGATGAGTGATTAGATTAATGACTGAACAGGGAAGTTAAATTAACAAAACTACCAAATTCTCCTAAGCGATAATCGCCTGACCCGAAATTAACGCTGAAACTATATTTATGAAGGTGCTATTTAAAATTACTTAAAATAGTAGGTAAATCCATCATCTAGTTATCAGGTTTACATAACGAGTTGCTGCAGCAACAAGAGTGACAAGTGACAAGTGACAACACCTGTCAATTTATCACATGTATAGGCCATCCAAGATGTTTAAATGATGATATTATTTGAAATGAATGCATATTTTTATATTAGCAATTTGCCATCCTCATCATACATGTCATGTGTTGACCCATTCGTTTGGAGTCACTCTGTATAAGTCAAGCACCGCGTCCAATTTTCCAATGAGTGCGAAGCTCTTACATTGGGTTAGCGTTACCTAACCAGGAAAACCGTTCCCTAAGCAAGAAAAACAGCAAAGATAACGCAATTCTCTTGCTAATACGACATGATCTCGTTGGCGTAAAAGGCAAAGTATGGAGGCGAGGTATCGATTTCTTTGTACTTGTGATTGATAACGTGCTGAGCTTATTGTTACAAAGATGGACGAGCGGCCGGGGAGAGGCCTGAAAATACTCGCGGAGTTCCCTTAACTTGAGGACCTGTTTGTTTAAGAAGAGATTTCAATTGCTCGCAGTACCTGTCTTAATAAAGTAACGGCAGAAAGGCGTCGAGACGGGCGAAGAAACGGAAAAAGCCGTTTCATTCAGATAGGATCGGAAATTTTAATTGCATGCCAACGATTAAATCGCCGTTTAATAATATTGCAGCCGTGCTGGACGCCGATTGCAACGTTCCGTAATTTAATTGCCGTATTAATTCGCTATTCTCACAGCTCTGCGAAATAGTGCTCGATAGTTTTTTGCGTGTATGGAGAGATCAAATAATTAATGAAGCGAATAATCACTGGATCCTGCAGTATGGAAACTTTTTCATTCATCACGCTGAAGTCTGACGTGATCGGTGTTGTTCATGCGTTTAGTTGGAGATAACTCTGAAATATTTCAGTGTCCGGTGGTGATTAATTTGAATTTGGTGCGGGGCGAAAGGGTGAAGTCTGTCAAAATAATTCATAATCGACCCAGCGAAGAAACCTCGTTAGAATTCTGATAAACGGAGGAAGGTGAAAATGAAGTCTACTCTTCAAATATCCAGATTTTATTTATTTTAGGAAACGTTTTCGGTCATACGAGCATTAGCGAGGAGCGCTATTGATCTTGTCCATGTCCCTCGCTCGCTCGTTGGTCCTCTAGGACATCACGTCGATAACTTGAGAACGCTTTGACCTATCGAGTTCAAATTTTGTGTACGGATTCTTTGTCAAATTCATAGATTTAAGTTGGTTAATAGGCAATTTAGCTCACAGGGTTGTAGGGGGCGCACAGCCCCCTTTCATTATTAATTAAGATAACACCATGAAACTGTGTCAGTTTGTCACAAACACCGAATGGAGGCACACAAGAGAAAAAATTCAAAATCGGTTATTTAGCACCTGGGTTATTAGGTTTCAAAATTTTAAGAAGTGACTTGAGGATCACATGCTGACATCTAGCGGACTAGGGACTGGCAGATTTTTTAACTGCTCCAACCCTAGTGTAGACTTCTAGTCTGCCCCTTGCATTTTAACATATAGGCAACCAAATAGTCACAACTCTGTTTTACGTGTTACCAACTTGCCTATATAATTTGAACTGTAATTTCACATGAAAATGTGTGCAAAATAATGCGAGTGCGCTAATATTAGGTGCAGATTCTGCACCTCATCAAATAAATTAAATCAATTTCAAAGACCCACACAATTCAAAGATCCACTGAGTTTAAAGATTCACACGTTCCGACTTCCAGGCTCTTTAATCAATTGTAGGGAAGTCACTGACAGTAACAGATAGATTTGTCAATTAAATTAACAATAATACAATTTTTATGGCTTTGAAAATGGAAAAGAGTAATTAGATAAATGACAACAATGCCAGAGCTTTAGTACGTTATTTTGCAAATGCATAATTTTTACGTTCTACATTATTTTTACGGATGTTGGTATCTTAATTAAAGTTTGAGTTCTTCAAATGGATATTTTCGAATAATCTCTTGTTATTGTGAGCGGAGCTAAGACGTAGTCATACGATTTTCACTTTAGATTGGAACTGACGTTTTACTGGTTGCCCACCTTTGTGTTGAATTTTGGCTTCTTTCTCATATTTTTAATTAACATTAATGACTACAATAGGAATAAATAAATAGAGTTAAATAACAAGTATAAAAATTCTACATGTACAGATGAAGGAGACCGTAATACGATATAAGAACTAAAACTAAGTAATAACTAACAGATAAAATTACGACATTGTCATTGCTCGAGGTTGAAGTTGGTTACAGATATTAAAATATTAATACACTATTTACAGGTAGTTACTCAGAAAATAATGCTTTGTTCCGGTTATGTACCAACTTTGTTCCATGTTATTTTTTAAAAGACAATATAGGACTAAATAAAATACAGTAATCATAGATATAAAAATAACTTCTATAACCCGGCAACCTGTTGGTATGAAGATTTTAGACTTTGTATTTTGATCCAGTCATATCCCACAGAATGAATAAATGAAGAGTGAGGAGGACACTTCAGAAC
>QDEB01096713.1:0-16529 GCA_004193795.1 Asbolus verrucosus | reverse complement strand
AAAAAAAAAAATCAATTCTAACATATGTATTTCATAACTGTCATTAAAATACTGTAACCAAGGTTATAATTATAATTACGGTATTATCACAAAATTTATTATTAATAATTAACTTGCTTACAATTTCTTTTTGTAACTGAAATTCTTTAACATTTGATTAATATAATATAGTTATTTAAAAAATTAAATCATCTTTGTGAAGGGCTCGTGATCCACGGTCACACGACCTCATATCTTTTATCTTTTTGACCGTGGTGGCCCCCGTTTTCCTGACCCTACTTAGTGCCTCCGAATCACTGTTCAAGTCGAGGCTAAATTAGTGTAATGATATATTAAAAAAAAAACATTTAACAGAAAAAAAACTAGGAAAAAAAGACTACAAAAAATTATTTTCTTCCCCGCCGGCGGGTATTATAGGTTTTTTGTACATTTGTATCATTAGTTGCTTCTTCTCGACTGCTGTCGTCAATTTCTGCATTTTGTTTAACATTTTTCGCTTTTCGCGTCTTTTTTACTGGACTCTCAGAACCACTTTCAACCACTTTCGTCGTTTTGTTCTTACTAACTGCACTATCCAAAGTGCTCACTTCTTCTTTTACTTGTTTTCTTTTACTGTTTCGAGTAGTTGTTTTCGTTTCTGCTGAAACATCCATTTCTTCGTTAATCACTTTGCTTCTTCCGCGAGTTACAACTTTTTCTTTATGATTTTCAACTTCAAGTTGCATTTCTTCATGTTTTTCAACGTTCTTTTTTTGTCCACGTCGCGAACGTTTTTGTCCAATTTCAACTTCAAAATGTTCATCATTCTTCGCATTTTCAACAGTGTTCTTTCGTCGACTACGCGTGCTACGTTGATCAATTGCTGCTTCATCAACTTGAATGTCTTTAATTTCTTCAACGACGTTCTTTTTTCGGCCACGCTTATTTTTTTGCTCAACTGGAACTTCATCCGTCTCTGTCACGTCTTTAATCTCTTCAACGGCGTTCTTTTTTCGATCACGCTTACTGCTTTGCTTAACCGGAGTTTCATTCTCTTCAATGGCGTTCTTTCGTTGGTCACGCGTGCTAAGTTGTTCGTCACCTTGAACATCTTTAATTTCTTCAACGTTCTTTTTTCGACCACGCTTAGTTTTTTGCTCAACTGAAGCTTCATTCGTTTGCGTCACATCTCTAACCTCTTCAACGATGTTCTTTCGTCGACCACGCGCACTACGTTGCTCGATCGGTGCTTCCTCACCTTGAACGTCTCTAATTTCTCCAACAGCATTTTTTCTTCGACCACGCGTGATACGTTGCACGTTTGGACTTTCAACAGTTTCTTCGACGGTGTTCTTTCGTCGTCCACGCGCGCCACGCTTTTCGATTGGTGTTTTATCAGTTTGTTCTTCATTTGCGTTCTTGTTCCGACCGCGCATGTTTCGTTTTTGAGCCATTTCGACCACTTCTGCTTTTTGGAGGTTAGAACCATCAACATCTACACCGTCTGCTGTTTCCTTTTCGCTTTCGGCGGCTTTGGATTTTTCAGACACGTCCAAATCTGCCACGACTTTTCGCGATCTGTTGCTTTCTTCTTCAACACTGTTTTTCTGATGGCCACGCACGTTGGATTTTTGAGGCATCTCAATCTGTTCCGCTTTTTTGAGGTTATCATTATCAATATTCAAATTTACAGAAACCTGTTCTTTGACAGTTTTCTTTTTGGGGTTCCGCTTTTGCGACACCTCTGAGTCGTTAGTAAATAGTTTTTGTCTTGGGCTCTCGACATAATCATCATCAAATTTCTTTATTCGAATTCGCCTTCCTCTTTGGGAGATTTTAACGCTTTCTGTGAGGGATTTTTCAAGGTTAGGTGTTGTCACAGGTGTTGTAAGTTTATCGTTTTGTGCAGTTGATTTTTGGACTTTTGGGCTTCCACTTACAATTGCTGTAGAATTATGAACGCCTAAGCTGTGAAGCAGATCATTGTACACCTCTTCCAAAGCAATGTTTAGCGACTGATCAATTTTTGGGGTGCTCATTAATTCCTTCACTCCCTCCACATCCGTCAAGTCATTAAGAGGTTCTTTTTGAACTACAGGGCTTCTCATAAGTTTTTTAATTCCTTTAACATCACTCAAATCATTTTTAGGAGATTTTTGAACTTTCGGACTCTTGAATAATGTTTTAATTTCTCCCACGTTAGTCAAGTCATTCAAAGGAGATTTCTGCACTTGACGGTTTCTCAACAATCTTCTGACTCCTCTAACATCACTCAAATCATTCACTGGCGATTTTTGTTCCTTTGGAGTCCTGAAAATTTGTTTAATTCCCTTCACATCTGTCAAGTCATTTCTTGGAGACTTCTGAGTTTTTGGAGTCTTTAATATTTTCTTAACTCCCCTTAAATCCGTCAAATCGTTCAAAGGAGATTTCTGAATTTTAGGAGTTCTCAAAAATTTCTTCACTCCTCTTACATCAGTTAAATCATTCAAAGGTGATTTCTGCACTTTGGGAATTGCCATCATTTTTTTAATTCCTCCCACGTTGGTCAAATCATTTAATTTAATCAGAAGCCTCGGAGTTGTAAAGATTTTTTTAACTCCCCTTACATCTGTCAAATCGTTTAGTGGTAATTTTTGAACTTTGGGCGTTTTCATTAACTTCTTAACACCTTTTATGTCTGACAAATCATTTAAGGGAGATTTTTGTACTTTCGGAGTGTTCAATAGTTTTAAAGGTGATTTTTGCA
Source organism: Asbolus verrucosus (assembly GCA_004193795.1). Taxonomy (NCBI): domain Eukaryota; kingdom Metazoa; phylum Arthropoda; class Insecta; order Coleoptera; family Tenebrionidae; genus Asbolus; species Asbolus verrucosus. Next base: position 13,801 of record QDEB01096713.1, on the reverse strand, counting down.
GTTTTGGCGTTTTTAGTAATTTTTTAACACCTCTGACGTTAGTCAAATCATTTAAAGGTGATTTTTGCAGTTTTGGCGTTTTTAGTATTTTTTTAACACCTCTGACGTCATTCAAATCATTTAATGGCGAATTCTGAATTTTTGGAGTGCTTACATTTTTTTTAACACCTTTGACGGTTAAATCATTTAAAAGAGACTTCTGAACTTCGGGTGTTTGTGACAACTTCTTAACGCCTCTCACATCAGTTAAATTGTTCAGTGGACTCTTCTGTGCACTTGAATCATTCAACAATTCATACAAGGTAGTTGCAAGGGGTGAATCTTGAACTGAACTGTCTGTTGATGATTCTGATGAATTACAAAAAGAATTTGCACGTGAAATCGACAATCTTAAAACCAGTCTCTGAAAAAAGCAAGGAAATAAAGTTAATGTTATACATATATGATGGTAATTCTTACATCGTCATTGCGTTTTCGTCTTTTGTTAGGTTGAATAATGTTGTCATTACTGTTCTCATGATTTCTTTTCATTCCTCGAGGTGTAGGTGTTTTTCCATCATCTACAAAATGAGACGGAAAAGAATCATCAGTTGTTAATATTGAAGTGACTGAATTTCGGCCGCTTTTCATTAAATTATCCATTGAAATATTGCCTTTGTTCTTCAAAAACAAAGACTTTCGCACTGATACAGATAAATTTGTAACTTTTTTCATGGATGTTGAGGGCTGAATTGATTTCGCAGTGAAGATTGGTGTTTCAGTTGTTTCCCACTCATACATATTGTTTCTTTTCTTATCAGGCAAAGCACTCGAACATGATCTTCGAAGACTCTGTCTTTTAATTTTTTGAGCTGATAGGCTTCTTCTCATCGATACGCTCCTGCAAAAAATCTTAAATTTTTGAATGTCTTTTCTTTATGCAGTTACTTACCTTGTCGGAACAGGGAGTTGTGAAACTGCTTTGATTTTAAAACTGGGCATAACTGACTGGCGTTTTTTCTTTTTTATGGCATCTCTAATATTCTAAAATAACAATCATAGTTGTTTACATATTTGATAATAATAAAAAAAATACATTACAGTTGATAAAATAGAGTCATTGATGTAATGAAATTCCTTTCCTGCTATAGTAAATATGTCATTATTCTTCAACATTTGAATTTTGTTCATTTTAGTACCATTATATATGACTGGGTGCATGCCCTTATTTTCTAATATTGCCTTAAAGATGAAAAAATAACATAAATATGCTGTGAAATCGAAACTACACAAAATGACTTACAAGGCCGCTATCTTTGACATCAATAACACAAGAAACAGATTCTGCATCTTGATTTTTCGTTTTAATTCGAATATTTGACGAAAGCGATGTTCCAATTGTGTTCACACCAACATGTAACGAATATTTCTGGGGCGACTTACCGCTTTTTGGGTGAAATTTCAGATATCCAAAGTTGAGAGTATCTGACGACTGCATTTTACACTTTCTTGGATGCCAACACGAAACTTGGTTTAAAACGCGAGATTTTTATAAAAATCAATGGAATTGTATTTATTTTAACTTGATTCGACGAGAAACTACTTCAACGTATTTTTAGCGTCACTATTTTGAAAATAACCGTCAATATTTTCAGTCACGTGACACAACACACACACACACGTGTAACAACTTGACATACTGCCAACGTAAAAAAAAACAAAAATAAGGGAAAAAAAATTTCAATAACTAATTTGTATCTAGCATTTTTCCGACTTGCGAATATTTTTGTGTTAATTCAGAAGCATATTTTATTCAAAGATTTGATATAAATTTATATTTGAAACTTTAACAATAACATCCAAAGCGGTAAATTTTATATTTTCTCGCTTATTCCGAAACATAATGGTTTAATTTCGTAAAATAATAGAAGCTAAAGAACCAATTATAATTTCCGGAGTCGTTGCCTAAAGGTCCACTTGTATTTCTGGAGCCGTCAGTTTTAGTAGTGTTATCGTCATATTTTTAAAAATTTCAAATTTAACTCTTCAGAACATTATACTTAATTAACAATCACATTTCGTATTACATATTTCATATTTATGCAATATTTTTATTCAGATTTATTTATTTTTAAAAAATTTTCAGTGCCAACTATTATTAAAATACTGTAAACCAAGATTATAGCTACTATTATTATTATTACGATATTATCACAAAATTTATAATTATTAATTAACTTATTTGCTTATAAAAATTTAATTTTTTTATAACTGAAATTCATTAACATTTCTTTAATATAATATAGTTATTTAAAATATTAAATAATGTTTGCTTGGAGTTCGCGATCCACGGTCACACGATCTCATTTTTTATCTTTTTGACTGACCCTACCACAGGGCCTTCGAACTATTGGCTAAGTCGAGGCTAGATTAATGCTAAATTTAGATTGTTTTAAATGCATCAGCCTTTACGGCTTTCGAAACTATAAAGAACTAGTGACAGCACCGATATCACCAGCTACAGTTAGATTCTGGATAATACAAGAGTTGGTTATTTTGGTTCTTAACGAAAGCTCCAGTAATTTTTCCTCAATGTAAGAGGGTCGGTTAGGTCATACCGTGTTAATGTATCCACTTTGATATATATGCCACATTTAATTGTTGGTCAAAATCTTCTTCGGTAATAAAAATTTGACTTTTGTACTTTTTACCATAGAGGAATATACTTAAGTATATTCCTCTATGTTTTTACTTAAAATTCTTCAAAAAAATGTCGGACATCTTGAATGAATTCAAATTAATTTTTAAAGATAATGAACGAGCTACATTTTTTTCTTAAGTCATAACAATGAATGATCGTTGAGTAGCGACACGAAAATCGATAATGAGGAAAATGATTAATGAAAACATGACATTAAGTAATATTATAATATAAAAAAAATTACAAGTGGATTCCGTTACGAAAACAAAATAGAAGATACTGACGACAGTGTAGAAAACTTCTAACACTTGTAGCAAGTTTTTATTCAGGCCTAGAGTGATCAAAAACAGGACTTAGCACTTCGTGGGATATGCTATGGGATAATTCATAAAAATTTTAAACTTTATTTCATGAGTTGCTGATAAGTCGAGATTTAAGTAAGATGAGAGGGCGATATTTGAGGTTTTAGGGCTTGTGTAGTCTACTTGGTCTCACTGGTGCATCACAAAGTCGCCAACCGTAAAGTGGTCAAAATCTTGGGACACAATACCTCCCAAACAAAACACCTCTGAGACAAAAGCAATTGTGAATGTCCAAAACGTAAGCAAGATTCGTTTTTCTTGAAAGTTATCTTCATTTTTCATATCAAAGACCACGCCGTTACTACCGCGTGCAATTTGCAAACCAAAGTGGTAAATTGATCACTTGACCACATACCAGAATCTTTTTTGTATCAACCAGCTTAGTAAAGAGAAGAGTAATCTTCTGTACCAGATAAAACTGATAATTTATTAAAACCATGTAAAAAGCCTATTCTATCATTATATTTTTAAACGATTACTAAAAACAAATTATGAATAAACTGAAATAAAATTTTGTTGTTAAAAAATATAGAAATCATCTTTTAAAAAAATTGGGCATTTTTTATTATTCCATAAAGCAAGTTCTTTAAAAAATTACTTAAAAATATTAATGCCATTGATTAAGTACATGGCTTCATTATCACACCCGCAGATCACTTTATTTCTATTAACATCTACACTATTAATTGGTTTATGCAATTTTGGCATCAATGTGAACACATCCAACTTATTCTTAATAGTTTCGGAAGCTAGCCACACGTTCTCAGCAGTCAGCCCAGCAGTAGCCATTCCTCCACTTTTTGGTGACCAATGCCAAACATCCCCTGCCCCAGAACATGTAAATAACTGATTAGGGTGATCTGGATGGAAATGAATTTCACTGATGCTTCCTTCATGAGCATCCAACAAATTAACTGGATAAGCATTTTGGCGCAAATCCCAGATGGTTATAGAACCTAAAATAATACACTAATTATATGCATTTAGTAACCAACATCTTTACCTTCTTCATCTCCTGCCATAATCAAATGTCTTTGTGTTGGGTGATGTTGGAGACAAAGTGGGGCCACTTGATCGCCACTTAACATGAAAATAGTTGTTGGTTCATTTTTTGAAGCTCTTATATCAAATATTTTCAACTGCCCACGTAAATTCCCTGTCAAAATTTCACTGTGTTTTAAAAACGTGACACAGTTAATAGAACAGCTGTCAGCATTATTAAACTTTCGAAAAATGCTTTGGTTTTGCGAATTTAACAAATTAATGGTTCCATCTTCTCCCACACTTACTATGTCATTATCATTAGTGGCAAAAGCAGTGCATGGGCTAATTTCTTCATTGGGAAATTTGTGGATGCCCTCCCAGCTAATTTTATTTTCTATTAGCGGTTCAATTCCGTGCTCTGAACTAATTTTCATCAAATAAACAGAACCCAAAGATGAAGATGTTACAAAAAAATCTCCATTCAAAAACTAAAAATGCAATGTTAACAATGCAAAAAATGTGATTAAAAGTATATACTTTAATTTCAGTAACATCTCCTTTATGGCAGAATTCGGTTACTAAGAACGGATATACTTCAGCATCTTCCTCGTTTTCTTGAAAATCCCATAATTTAATGCTGTTTTGATCATTGTCCCAACTGCCAGTTATGAAATAATGAGAATCATTCATAAAATCAGGTCTCCAACGAATTTTGTTGATTTTTTCCGAAACAAATGTTCCATGAATGTTGTGGGTCATGTCGCAGCAGTTTCAAATTTTGGGCCCCAAAGTTGTTAAAAAAGCTCAAAATTCTAGCCTAAAAAATGAGGTTATAGTACATCAGTAAAAATTAACGACAAAAATTATAGTAGGCGGTTGGGTTGGCGAAACTGCTTGTCATTTGTCATCTGTGTATATAAAAATTGCATATTAGGATATTCATGTAATAATTAAAAAAAAAATGTCTTAGTGTTTGTTTAGTCACGAGTGAGGTTGTCATGTATTATAAAATTTTTCATAAAACAGTCCAGTTTTCAGATATCTACAACACCATGATGAAAGTGGAATTTGTACATGCTTCAATGATAAAGGTTGAACCCCTGGAAAGTGATCGTAAGAAACGACACTTCTCGACACATTCTAGATTATCATTTAACTGTATAAAAAGTACCCCAGAAATGTATAAATGCGATATTTGTAGATTTGAAACGGAATTGATGGTGCATCTGAATAAACATTTTCAAGTGATTCATCGTGGTTTGAAAGAGTTAGATTTGTTTAATTCAAATGATATTTTAAAAAGTTATGTGTGCCCTAATTGCACCTTCGAAACTTATTCAAAGTTAATTTGGCTGAAACATTGTGACAAATGTGTAAGTTTTAAGAATACTGAACACATTAAAGATTCAATATTGTCAAAATGCCGCTATTGTTTGTTTAAAACTAAGAATAGGCATTACTTGAAAAAGCATATGTTACTCAGTCACAGGGCCCCTGAGTTCATTGATTGGTTTGAATGCAAACAGTGTTCATATAAAACAAAGTATCGAGGTAACTTAAAAATACACATTTTATCAAAACATACAGCTCCAGAAGATGTTAAATGGCTAGAATGTAAGTACTGCTCATATAAAGTGAAACAAAAAGGCAACTTAAATAGACACATATTGGCAAATCATTCGTTTCTGGAAGATATTAAATGGTTTGAGTGTGAACATTGTCCTTACAAGTCCAAACAACGTGACCAACTTAAGCGACATGTAATTGCGAAACACACCGCCCCAGAAGACATCAAGTGGTTCCAATGTGAAGAATGTTCTTTCAGGGTTAAATCACGTGGTCACTTAAAATCACATATGTTATCTAGACATACAACGCCTGAAGAAATCAAGTGGCTTGAGTGTGATCAGTGCTCATACAAAGTCAAACAGAGATCGGTCTTGAAGACTCATATTTTACTCAAACATACAGCCCCTGAGGAAGTTGTTTGGTTTAAATGCGAACAGTGTCCGTATCAAGCGAAAATTCGAGCTCATTTGAACAGACATGTGCTATTTAAGCATACAGCTCCGGAAGATATAAAGTGGTTTAAATGTGAACTATGTTCCTATAAAGTTAAACAGCGAAACAACTTGAAAAAGCATATATTAAAAAATCACACGGCTCCTGAAGATATCAAATGGATTGAATGTGAATTCTGTTCATTGAAACTTAAACATAAAGATGAATTACGGACGCATGTACTTGCTAAACATACTTCCCCAGAAGATATTAAGTGGTACGAATGTAAACAATGTTCGCTTAAAGTGAAACACAAAGGGACTCTGAATAGACACATACAAGTGAAACATAATAATATTATTAAGTGGTTTGAGTGTGATAAATGTCCTTATAAAGTTAGACAAAAATCTAGTTTGAATAGACATATGGAAATTAAACATATGAGCGGTAAAGATGTTATGTGGTTTAAATGTGAGTATTGTTTATTTAGGTCCAAACATCAAGGTCACTGGATTAGGCATATGTTGATGCAACATACAGTTAACAAACTTTGTAAGTGGTTCGAATGTGAGCACTGTCCCTACAAATCAAAATGGAAGAAAAATTTAAAAGGACATATTATGAGAAGGCATTCTAGCTTTAAAAGTAATTAATGTGCAATAGATCATAGTGATTTTAATTTATGTGTGTAGAAGGTATGTAATCTACAAACTTCAAGTGATCTCATTACCTTGTAATAGTGATTGTATTAAATCTAGCTCAAATTGATTTTATTCTTTTATTTATTTCTAGCATATAGAACGTTGCTTACAATAACTTCCCCTTAAATTAATAAAAATTATACAAAATCTGATTTTACAACAATAATTAAACAAAAAGCAAATTGAATCATTTAACGTACTTCTCCATGAACTTTTTGTGAAAATCTGACCGTAGCGAATCATTAATAAAAACTGAAGGTTTCTTTTCAGGTTCAGATCTAGCACAGTTTTTAAAAACAACATCGTCATCCCATCTTCTTTTAACTTTATGATCTGTTTTGGCCGCGCCTGCTGAATAATGTGTAAGTAACGGATTACCACTCAAAATGTTCTCCATTCTAATTCTCTCTTCTTCCTGTCGCTTTTCAATTTCTTTTTTGGCTTGTTCCATGGCTCTTTCCTTCTTAATTTTATTCAATTCAGCTAACAGCGATTCCATGTCATCTTCGCTATCACTAGAATTCGAGTCTTCTTCGTCCAAAGGGTCATCTGCATCTAAACTGGCAGCAGGAACTTGGTCTAGTTTTAATCGTTTGTGGTCAGAAACTCGTGGACCTCGCGAACTCTTCGAATCCCTTTCGCGCTCTTCAAGCTCTTTGCGGAAATCACGGGAGCGGATTTCTTCTGTCGTGCCTTGTCCATGTTCCCTAAATTTTTAAATTTTTTCATGAAACTAGTAAAAATAGTGAGGTTATGTTTACCTGTATTTGAGTTTTGTGTGTCCTGGCAAATCTCGGCTGGAGTATTGTCTAGAGATCGCACTGAGATCTTTTTCGTTACGGCCCTGGCCTCCTCGAGCTGGCTCGAATGTGGGTCTCGCTGCTGTGGTCATTTTTGTACGTAATTTATAACTTAACACTTTCTGACAACTGTCGTTTAACAAATATATGTCATGACGTCATACAAAATTAGTGGTACCAACTGTTAACCGGTAATTTTCTAAAAGTTGAAGTCGTTGAAATAGAAGAGTCAAACCTATCAAACACTGCTTCTGATAGAATATGAACCTAATTAAATATGATATGGAACACTGGAAATTTTACACATCAAGCAATTAAATTAAACATTTTATCAAAAAATGAACCGGCTGCCTTGATCAACAGATTTTGTCGTCAATAATAAGTAAATGATATTCAAATTATTTTTTGTTCTTGTCGCTACTAGATATATTCCTTTAATAGATATTTTATTTGTTGCCTAATTTATGACAAAATAAACTAAAGATTTTAAACATGTGTTCAAAAAAAAAACCTGAGCTGAGTTGGCCGTAACTACAACTTAAAATTAATAACAGTGTAGGAAAATAATAGTGGTGGTATCTGTCGTCCGTCATCTGTCATCAATGTTTTGATAATTTTTATGCGTTTTGGTTTTTCTCGTGTTTGGGAGTTTTCCACAATATTGTTCAGTTTCCAGACTTACAAAATCAGTTCTAATCAAAACTTTACAATCTGTAGTGTGTTTTACTTGCTTTTGGATTGTTTGAAAAGTTATCTTAGTTCTGTCAATGGTACACTGTAAAAATGTAAAATCAAGCAAAATTTTATAGCCAACTCAGCCCAGGTTTTTTTTGAACGCATGATATATTTACAAACTATGCTTCTAACTATCTGAAATAAATAATTTTATTTAAAACTGGCGCTGCAGCAGGTCACAGGCCACAGACTCTTCTGTTCATACTGAACTCTAATTTAATACATAATTAATTAGCGTAAAAGGAAATGTTATAATTTTGAAAATTTTGTTTATTACTATTTGCGAAAGAATCATTTTACGATATATTGTTATTAAAAACTACAAACTCTTTAGAATAAAATTTTATTTTAANNTGTTCCAAGTACCTATTTTAATATAGATCATTCAAAATATGATTGGAAAATGTTGTATTACCTAAATACTAAATATTATTCCTCATCATAGTTACAACTATACTAATGATAAAAAATGTATATATAGCAATGTTAAATGTATTTATAGAAAACCCTTCAAGTAAATTTGAAAATTTTATTACATAAATATATTTTATCATACATATTAAAAGCATAAAAAATAATGGAGTTAAAAAATTTAAAAAAACGTTTAAAAAATATGCTGATAATAAAACTAACATGAGGGTCTAACAATTTTTCCAGCAAATAGGGGAGTAACAGAATTTGCTTTTTGAACGATAAAGAAGACAAATGGATGGTCTACAATGAATTGATCTATGTTTCTAAACGTTGCAAAGGTTTCAGTAACCGCACCAGCTGTAGAACCCTCTTCATTCACTTCGAACAAAGCCTTTTGTCTGACTTCACTCAAGGACAAATTTTCTCCTTCAACTATGCCACTAAAATTGGCTTTCCATTCATCGAACATTTCTTCAAGACCCAACACTGTTAAAGATTGTTTCAAATCATAAGTTTGTTCGATCTTGAATTTGGGAAAAGCAACATCGATTTCTGTAAACACTGTAAATTTTTCAATAATTTCAGCGAGATTAAACTGGGGCAATTTTTCTTCAACTGCACCAATTCCATCTCTGTCATTTGGTAATATAATAATCAATCCTAAGTCCTTATTACCGTAAGGCAATTCTACAACTCTAGCTTGTAAAGATTCATCATAACTTTGTGGAAGAACCTGACTAAGGTGCATCATCTCCACTTCAACTGTTTCATTTTTGTTAACGTAAAATGGCTGAATTGTGGTATTCTTTGGTTCAAATTTATACCTCCACTGCCCACGAAAATAAATCGCATTTAGCAACACCATCCGAAGAGATGCATCCAGATCATCAGTTTCAACAATTTTTTGGATTTTTTCACGTGTTTGCTCTTTCACCCAATCATTTATTTTCTTTACTGCGGTTTCCTTGTCACTGAAATCAATTGATGCCACCTCCGAGTTGAAGTCTTCAAAGACAGAAGCTTTAAAATCATCAACCAATTTAAATCCTTTCTTAACGACAATTTGATTGGCCAATGACATGGTAATGTACTGGATGGATTTAAGACGTTGTAATATCTCTTTATAGCCTTCTCCAGCTAAGTTATTATCGGCAATTCCAAGAGTGTCAGCGAGGTATTTAGCAGTACTACCTTTTGCACCTTGGTAGATCATGGCAAGAGAAGCATGGATGCTTATTGGCGAAAAGAAAGCGTTTTCGTCATTTCGGGCCAAAATTTTGTACAAATTGAGGGTAAAGTGGGTATTTCCTTTCAGTATTTGTAGTTCTGAGTTGTTACAATTTTTTGCAGCCATCACTGAAGATCACACTTCTTATCTACAACAATCTTCTAAAATTTATCAATTTCGTGTTGAATATTACACAGTTTCACTTTGAATTTAATTTTTGTTTAAAAAAATACTTGTTATCTTCAACCGCGCCCACTTTCTTAGTACAACATTTAACAGGAAAATAGCAAACAGTGTAGTCGAAGATGATGAAAATGGAAAAACCTGATTATTTATAATTGCACAATGTATTTTGGGTTACCTATATTATTTCTGTTTCATTATTTAAGGTTCACTTTCACGGTTTAACAACTTTTCCTACAAATAATGGAGTGGGAGGAGTACTTTTCTGAACTATAAAGAAAATAAAGGGATGATCAACGTTAAATTCGTCTATACTTATAACCATTGCAAAACTCTCAGTAATCACACCTGCTGTTGAACCCACTTCATTGATTTCAATGAAAGCCTTTTGTTTGACTTTGCTGACAGCAAAATTATTCCCTTCGATCATATTGCTAAAATCAGCTCTGTTTTCGTCAAACACTTCACCAAGACCCAACGTTATTAATGGATCTTTCAAATCTATAGTCTGCTCAATCCTGAACTTAGGCAGAGAAATGTCAATTTCAATATAGACTCTTAAATTTTCCACAATTTCACTAAAATTCAAGTGCGACAATTTCTTTTCCGTTTCCCCGATACCGTCTTTTTCATTTGGTAAAATAATCACCATTCCCAAATCGTCGTTACCATAAGGCAGCTCAATTATTCTGGCTTGTAAATATTCACTGTAACCTTTTGGAACAGCTTGGCTCAAATGCATCATTTCTACTTGAATTGTTTCATTTTTGTTAACATAAAATTGTTCAGTTGTTGTATGGTTTTTATTAAATTCATACCTCCAAAAGCCTTGGAAGTAAATCGCGTTTAAAAGTAACACTCTCAGCGGTTCATCAAAATCAGGTGTCTCAACTATTTCTTGAATTTTTTCGTTTGTTTGATGTTTCACCCAGTCATTGATTTTCTTTGTTGCCATTTCATTGTCGTCAAAATTGATCGATTCCACTTCAGTGTTAAAATTGTGAGTGACCGCAACCTTAAAATCATCCACTAATTGCGACGTATCTTTGATGAAAATTTTGTTGGCCAATGACATGGTTACATGTTGAACAGAATTGAGATGCTGCAACAATACTTTATAACCTTGTCGAGCTGATTTCGCGTCAGCAACTCCTAGAGTGTCAGCGAGGAGATTAGCAGTACTATTTTGTGCACCCTGATAAATTATAGCAAGGGAAGTATGAATACTTAGGGGAGAAAAAAAAACGTTTCCTTCTTGTTGCGCCAAAATTTTGTATAATTTGAAAGCGAATTGAGTATTCCCTGTCAGTACTTGTAGTTCAGAGTCATCACATTTTTCAATATTTTCATCCATTTGTTTTCTGAAACAAATTTTTATTACTGTGTTTATATCAGATCTTGTATGTGGTAAATACCTCATCCGTGGAACTTAACAGGATTTTTAAATGTGTTCTCCGTTCTTAGTTTAGTGGAACTGGCAAACATTCCACAAAAGTTTCTATAAATAGAGAACTTAAATAACTGTTTATATTTTTAATTCTGCGCATTTTGCTTTCGTCATATATTTTTCTTTACTGGAAGAAAGCATTCACAATAAAATTTTCTTAATTTGTTTTATAACTTGTTACATTTTTTTTCTTTATTTTATCAGATATTACATTACTTCTTTAGTTGACTCCTTAATCTGAAATCTGTTGTTGTCTTTATTAAAATAGATTTATAATAGGTAAGTCAAGGGAAAGGATGCGTATGTGAGTCGTTAAATTTGGAAGAAATCAGTCCTCTTTCTTGTGCATGCAGGGAAACATATAAAATTTACATATTCAACGTTAAAAGTGACCAATAATTAACTCATTTTATTGTGTTTAAAAGCGTATCGCAATAAATAATGCAATGTCATAGCGCAACATGAAAAGAAGTTTGTTGCTAAATAGACCCCTTTTTTTATCTTATTGAAAAAGAGTTATACCTATAAATAGAAAGCAGTAACATTATCTTAAAAAATAAATAAAATAAATGTTGTTATCACAGTTGTTAAACATTTTCACTTCTTCAGTAAAAACTTCTCCAAAACCAGAAAATGTTAACGAATTTAATCCATTTTCACCAGTAGTTTATTAAAACACTCAACCCTAAAACGTCAATAAATCTGGCATCAAATTTAAAACAACTTGGTTCAATAGTTTCTTTGTAAATGGTAAAAAAAAAATTCTGAAGTAATTAATTATATATTGCAATAATAATTATCTAATACAACAATAATTTTAATAAGAGTTTATGAAGAAGTAAAATCATAAAAAAATATAAGGTGTCTTAATTGTGGAAAGAAAATCACATTGTCATCATGAGGTACAATAAATAATAAAGATGGACGCTAAAATACAAGCTTATTTGGCAAGTTTGCAACTTAATAAATAAATTGAATGTTTCACATGTCTGATTTACTATTTGCGCGCCTGAACCACATAAAATGATTGGTTCATTAGATGATTAACCAATCATTTCTCACGATTTTGGCGCATTATACAAGTGGAATACATCAATTTCTGTCATTTGCATTAACTAGTAGAGTTGACTAAATCGTGATTAATAATATTCTCATTTCATGTTAATTTCACAGCCCACACAAAAAAAAAGACATTAAAGAGACACTGAAAACTTAAATGTTGACAACTTTAGTACAAGGCTACAATGCTTTAAAAAATCTAGTGCAACCCTTCACTGCAGAAATTTTTTAACAAAATCTTGGGCAAAATTGAGCTTGTCAGTCTTCAAAAAACTTTTTATAAAAGTATAAAACACGTATCAAAGACTAATTTGCCCTATTATATATTTTTAGAATAAACGAATAAAATTTTTTGTATTCAATAATTCTTGGACTTGCAGTGTATTTACCATATATGGATATACACAATGTGACTATTAATTAATTAATTAATTAATTACACAACATTGATTACGAATTAATGAATTAGTTAATATCTGAATAAATTTCATAAATTACATAGAAAAACAGAACAGAAGAAATATATTCACAATCATTGACCTCGCCATCTCTTAGGCAAGAAATTGATCAAACACAACCCTTCGTTATACGATTTTTTAAAAATTAACATTAATTACGCCGTACTCGAATTTTGGGAAGCTCCACTTATTGCACTAAACAGAGCCATACTGTTCCTTTTAAAACTACCCGTTTCATCGTGGGGCCATAGAGATTCTCCAAACAGATTTGACAAAGATGTACACAATTTCTTATAGTTTTGTCTTAATACTTCTTGGTATTCGTGCTGTTCCTGGGATATCAATTTACCGTTGACTTGTAAAGCAGAGTAGCAAATTTTCAAAAATTCCCTAAAAAGAAAATCAAGCAACAATAATCTCTCAATATTGCATTCATCCTCACCTATAAATATCTTTCAATTCTTCCACTTTGTCCTCTGGATACATGTTACTAAGGGTCGGATCTAAAAACACTGAAGCGTACGCCAATGGTCCGGCATTGACTTGGACACAGACGCTCCCCTGCAGCAACAACTGTAACTTTTTTGCGTCTGTGGGCTCAGTGAAAACCACATCTTCAAGTTCTTGCACTCGAATCTGCATTTCGTTGATGGCCACTTCGATGGGACTCAATTCCGTAATCCGCTTAGACTGGATTTTTATGCGCTTTTTCACATAGGGAAACGAGTATTCCGCTGAAAAATATGTTT
>QDEB01096691.1:7639-27633 GCA_004193795.1 Asbolus verrucosus | reverse complement strand
TTTAATCAACGATTGTGCCTAAACTAAGACGGCAAATTGGCGCAATGGTAACGTATTCTTATTTTAACGTTTTCTATAACATATTTTAATTTCAAGTTTATTACATGGTCTCCAGAATCCCATAAGATGTGTGCCATGTCCTTTCTAGAACAGAATAAATAAAAGAATTGTAACAATTCCCAGAGATCGAAATTGCTTGTAGCAGTACGTTTCATCGAAATGATTCAATGTAAAACCACCTTTGGGCTAATTTGGCAAATTTTATTTATATTGAAGTCAATTTCGGGCAATAAACTGCTTCTGTCGATCTGAATTTGGGTATACAGATGCTGTCAATCTGAAACATTTGAAAAAAATGGGAAAAAAAAAAGAATAAAATACCAAAACATAGTAAAAACAGCGGAACAGCGACCTTCCGCAACAAAGTTTCTCTGTATTTCGATAGTCGTCGAATATTTATTTAATAACGGCGCAATGCACGCACAAAAATAAATTAATGAAAATGCCAGAAGAAGCGTTTAAAAATAAATTTATGAATAATTAATAATAGAACCGAAGGTCGCAAGAAAAAAATACTCACCATTCCGTTGTCAATTCCACCATACGGGGGTTGGAATCCGGGTTTTTCTGAAACAAAACAAACACAAAAATAATCAACTGTCACTCGGCCGCGATCGGTGAAATATCTTGGGCACTTCCTCCGCCCGGCAAATTGACAAATAGAAGAGCGACCCTCCTGCACTGACCTATTTCACGAGATTCGATTTTGACCATAAAGTGGAATGTCTCGAATAAATCAGTTGTGCTTTATTACGGCGACCATTCGACGCAGCCACTGCACGACGATTGACGAAACAAGAAGTATTTTTCGGACAAATTACACTTCCCGCAATTAAATTACGTGTCTTCGCCGGCAACCCGGGAATTTCTTGGTCGTAAATTTGGATCCCACATTATCCCACATGTCAAATAATCGAAATCAACACTGCTCGCTCTGCTAGACCTGTCTAGAACAAAACCACGGTCAACTTACTATCTTCTGGCTCTGATCTCGGCTAATGAATATTATCTTATTATGACATTCACGTTGTAATGAGAAATAATTCACGTTCCCCTGAGCACCCACGCCGGACCATTTTCAACGTTTGTACGCCGTTTTTGCCGGTCGCAGTCGATAAATCAATCGGATCGCCCGATGAAAGGCCGTAATTCAGCTCTTTTACGGCATCGCAGGACACGCTGTATATAACGCCAGTTTCTCGCAACACTGTAAAATTATGACCTGATACATTTGGATTAAAAAGCATCTCTCCGGCACTTAATGGAACTGTACCTTCCAGCTGACAGTGTTTGCTTTGATTCGGTTTTTGGATTTCAGCTGACCATCTGTTTTTTCCGTTAAATGTGATGTCATCATCAAGGATGAAATTAGAGCGAATCAGGTTCAAGGCTATGTTCTCGGTTGGAAAATGATCATGTTCGGACAAAAATCATCGAACGCAATTTGAATCATAAATTAGATAGCACCGCAACGCGAGAACCTATTTAAATTACATCGGTCCGCATACACCGGGTGTTCCACCGAATTTCAAAAAAATGCGACTTTTCTCGCTTATTATTTAAATAATTTGGATTTTTTTAAAAATTTCAAGCTCCAAATCTCAAAATGATGCTGAAAAGGAAATTAAAACATAAAAAAGATTAACCTTTTTGACGTGCTCGAGAAAAGCCAAGGAGAGTAACGAAGAGATTCTTTATGGGAGATTGAAATGTAAATGCTACAACAAAAATTATTAAAAGAGAAATAAAGCGACAAAAACAATTACATAATGCAAAATGAGGAGTAGCACTGCGAGGAGGAAGTAGAGATGTGAAGAACTGAAGAAATAAATATTATTACGGCGTATGAAAGAAATTATGACCTGATATGGTTGGCAAAAGTAGAAAAGAAAAAGGAAATGGAGAAAAAAACTTTCTTCTAATGGATTACATTAGTGTTTTTTGTAATACTAGACAAATAATTAAATTAATAATGTAAAAATACAGCAAACAAAAAAACATTAAATTAAAAATAAAAAACAAAAATTACTGTATACAATCTAATGGAAACCTCTCTCTTCCACTCGGCACACATACCGGGTGTTTTAAACATACTCGTCAATCTCAATATTTTTTAATACATCCTATTCGTCCGTGAAAACGTTATGAACTTGAAACATTTGCGTTAATAATACAGGATGATTCAGGAAAAGCGTTTCGATCCATCTAATGGATCAAACAAATACAAAAACTACGGACCAAGGCAATTTTCAAAAAATATATTGCACAAACAAATTAAAAAAAAAAAAAAAACAAGGGCAAAACGGTATTTGCTCAAGAACTGATTAAGTAGTTCAATTGTTAATTGATCAGTTTCTTTTGTTGCTGAGTCGCAATGAATTATCGCTCGTTTGCTACAAAAATGAGATAATTACATATTCCGACACAAAAAAAGACACAAACTTTAATAAAAGACTATACGTTCACACTCGTTTGATTAGAAAACAGTAAATAGCTGCTGTCTTTTACGAACTGTTTCACATGAAGAAACCGTCACACAACAAACAGCGTACCTAGAGCAATAAAACCGTGTGGTACAGGTCAATAAAAATGTCAATCTTTTATTAAACGACTGAAACCGGAGTGGGGCATTCGCAATTTCGAATTTTCCGCTCGATTTGAAATCGAAACGATCCGCCCTGTATCGAAGACGTCGAAAAAATCGATTAATCACGATCAAAAATAAGCAACGGCTTCCTCCGGCGGGCAGTTTTTGATTCAACAACATCGTCCATCATCGATGCCCATACCGAGTTCCTCGAACGCCGAAATCGTTACGGCGATTGGCGTTTTAACTTTTATACGTTTGCTTTATTTGGATGAACTTTTCTTTTATGGCCGCGATAATAATTTATTATCATCGAATCCCTCCGCAGCGAGACCAAACTTCGATTCGTCGGAACGAATAGGAAAAAAAAAAAAACGACAAATACGACAACAAATTTCTCAACCGACAATAAATTATAATGACGCACAAACCCTAATTCATTAATACATTAGGTAATAAGAAGCAAAATGTAATGTCTTGTAGAAGACGGTTGAATACCAAAAGCAGATGTTTTGTAGTATAACGAACTATCTTAATGCAGGCACGTTTAAATACAGTTGTCTCACTTTACCTGTTGGAAATACGGCAAGACATTAGGCGTAAACAAGAACGAAAGAAGATACACACGAGAACATTTTAACAGCAGGATAATGAACTCTAACTGTTCATGTCGTAGGGACCAATTCGTAAAAGCAATTAAGTATGAATATGACCCATATATCCCGTGGATATATGGCACCGGCCCCGCCATTTCGAAAAAATTGCAGTGGCGGCGCGTCGCTACAGCCACGGGGGGGCTACCACACCGACCTTGAAAACAAATGAATTAATTTGTGAGTCAGTGATATGAAGATACGGCACTCTACCTACGGAGATAACGATGCTCCCGTCGTTTCTGCTCTACATAATTCCGAATAAACAAACAAAAACCGATTCGATCTTATAAATAAAACACCTGCACGTGGACGAAACCGAAAAATCGACCAAAATCGAAATTTAAATATCCAACCAGTTACGAAATTAATCGATGTCACTGAACCAAGACGAAAAATTCTCGTCGGGGCTTATCACGTGTCGGGTTAAAGGAGAGCCACCGTGTAACTTAACCTGCTCACCTGTTTATTTACCAATACGTTTTTGCAAATTTTCGGATTCGACTCGAGCGGCGGCTGACAGTTTTAACCTGGCCACCGGGTATAGTTTAAAAGCCACGACGGGGGGGCTCCTTCCTCCGCTCCTGGCAGGACTTTCGGGCCCCGCGACAGGAAGCGCTGTCGCATTCCTGCACCCAATTCGAGCTCCACGATCGCGATTTGTGATAATAATAACGATCAAATGCGATAATCTCCTGTCAGTTATGGTCGTCCATCCAGTCCGAATGATCGCACTGTTCCCGAAACGACCCCACGGGAAAGCGCGCTACAAGAACGCGGCGACAACAACGGATTAAGGCCCGCAATAACACAAATAAAACACTCGTTAATAAAGCTGGTGCAATGACAACAGTACGAGAGAAAAATGAAGTCGCTCAAAATAGTGAAGAGCCGTCCAGAAACGGCGATCTGGCCAAAATCTGAGCTGGCCCGCTCGTCGATTTGACAATCTGCCGCACGGACGGGGCCGGGGGCGAGATTTCGGCGAGAATTTTGTGATTTTAAACAAGCTGTTTTAATGTTTTGGATCGCACGCGTAAAACCATGTCAGTATTTCCGCGAGAAGGGCGCCGGAAAGCGGGCCGAACGCGGCGCGGGGGCCTCCACCGGGGTCACAATTATTCAAAAAATCACTCACCTGGCGCCTTATTAGCTATTTTGTTAAAACAAGTTGTAAATACTTCATATAAATGATGCATAGGCTCATCATCGCTGGCAGCCATTTTGACTTACTACTGACAACTAACGACGGTGGCGACACCTGCACCACCGGCGGCGAAATGTCAAACCCTGTGGGAAATTCAAACGCGCTCGGGCGCCTTTCCCCGCCTGGAAATCGCGGAAATCCACCGGTTGCGGTTTAATATTCGCGAAAATGTTGGAAATTACGAGGTTTTGGCGCTCCAATCCGACGGGCCGGCAGCCGACGATTGTGGCTACAGTGACGGCCCCAGAGGGCCAGATCTCAGGTTAATACGCCCAATTAATGCGTTAGTTACCTCTCCGTCTCGATTTTTTAACCGTGATAATGAATCTCGGTCGTGATTTTTATTTTATATTTTCAAATTTTGAATTTGGCATTTCAGCAATAAACGTCAGCTGTCATTACTGTCACTTGTCAATTTGGGTTATCTGTCATAATGGATGTGGATTCGGAAAGCACTGCGACCTCCATAGACGAAAACACGGAGAATTTCTGCGATAACCCCACCCGAGACACCTTGGCCGAAGGCCTTATGGGCCTGATCAAGCCAACTGTGGACCAACTGGACGAAAGAGTCAGAGCCACGAGGTACCCCCTCAGCCCACATGTGCACCACCTAAACCCTCTCTTTTCAGGATTTCTCAACTGGAACTGAAACAGTGCATCGAAGCCCTGTGCGAGGAGCTGAAGAAGATCGGCGAGTCCCAGCAGACGGGCGTCGATTTGGACAACTACGTGAAGAAGTTGATAAACGCGAAGCAGCGCGTGACCGTGCTCTCCAACATCTTGCAGAACGTCCAAGACCGACTCAACAAAGTGCACGCCTCCATCGAGAAAGAAACCGTCAAGAGGAAGATCATTCTGAACAACGCCATAGAGGATCAAAGCCCGTAATGTTGCTGACGACGCCCGACTACGACTTGAGCGATTATCCGCAAGTGTACGAGCCCGGAGAGGACACGTTCTTGTTCCTCGACGCGTTGGAGATGGAGGTGGACTTTCTTCGAAGCATCAAACCGAAATTCGCCGTGGAGATCGGCTCGGGGAGCGGCGTCGTGATCGCTGCTTTGGAAGCGATTCTCGAAAACAGCTGTGCCTATTTCGCCACCGACATAAATCCAGAGGCCTGCGCGGCGACTGCTAATACCTCTCTGCTGAACGGTGCTTGCGTTGATTGTGTCAACATGGACCTGCTCGGCGGTTTTAAGCGGAATTTGTTCGATCTTATCTTGTTTAATCCGCCGTATGTTGTGACAGAGTCGGAGGAGATTGCTGGGTTCGGTCTGAATAGGGCTTGGGCTGGGGGAGTGAACGGTCGCGAAATCACCGACAGATTGTTGTTTAATTTGGATAATCTTCTGGCGAGTGGCGGCGTCTGCTACATGGTGCTCTTAAAACAGAACAACATTCAGGAAGTTCGGTCGATTATGCATAAAAATAAATTCAACACTGAGCTAGTTGTCGATAGGAGACATCGCGGGGAACACCTGTACGTTGTTAAATTCACCAGATTTTTCTAAATGTATGTATTGTTAAATGTGTCAAACTCACAACAAGATTACAAAAATAATAAAAATAATAATAATAAAAGAAAAAACATGAAAATATGGCGTTAGTGTTAATTATACAAAATAAATTAGAAAGTTTGGCGTTTTGAAGTAGCTCCTCCCGAATATTTTACCCATTTCTGTGGGGGAACTGAAAGCGATCTCGTCGTTCTTCAGAATGCACCCGAACATGAAGTTCCTCTTGAGGCTGTTCATCAGCGACGTCGCTATCCCCTTCTTTCGGTAGCTCTGCGAGACCCAGATGCGCGAAACCCCGCACTTCACGGGGTAGGCCTCCTCCGAGCACAAGTCCACTTGGTCCTGGTGAGTGGTGAGCAGCCTGTGGGCGGACGCCTTCGCCTCCGCCGCCAAAGCCCCCACTATGACCTTGTTTTTGACGTAGAAGAAAATCTGAAAGCAAAGACCGAATTCACATCTGGCGCAGTCGGTAGGGTGTTTGGAGGACGACGGCTGCGACGCGTCTCCTTGACTGACGGGCTCTTATTAGATGGATTTGGGAAATGGGATCGTGTAATTTTTGGCAACGGTGCAATAATTATTCTATAAATACAACATGTCGAGAAGCCTGCGAACGCGAAAATTTGGATTTTTCGTGGAAGTCGTTCACCTGAGAATTCGCTGTGTTGAACTCGATGTCGTAGAAGCCCAGATCGCGGTTCACCACCTCCATGACGTCCTTGACCTTCTTCCACCAGATCTTGGGGTCGTTCGGGACGATCTGTATTATCTTCCCATCCGCGATATCCCCAGAGACAACCCTCTCGTTCTTCCACCCCTGAAATTACAAAAAATAAGAGAATTGCCGGAAACGACCCCAACCCCACTCACATTGAAACGGAAAATGTGCCCGGCGTTGTGGTAATTCACGTGCATGATCTCATCCCCGGGGTCCCCCATGTGGTAAACGATTTTACACTCGGGACACTGAGTAACCCCGAACCTCTTCTGTCCCGCGTCCAGCAGCATCTGGTCCTTCGAAACGGGCCGGATCTTCTTCGCGCTGGCGGAATTCTTCAACTGGTCGACTCTGGGCGGAACCACGGTCTTCCCCGGATAGAAAACCGGGAAGAATTTCTTCTGGTCGGGAGTGGGCATCGTCTCCAGGACCGCGTTCAGATTCTTCGCCTTCTTGGGGCTGTTCAAAGCCAGGCCCGACGTCATGTTGCACATCTGCGACGTGGGCGACATCAGGATGACGGGCTCTTGACGCCTCTCGTTTTCCTTGTCTTCGAGAGACTCGATTATGCTCGACACATCTTGCGAGGGGATCAGAGGCTCGGCCTTTTCGCCGTCGAATTCGTCGGTCAATCTCGGCCGCTTGGCGCAGACCTCGTCTTGGGCCTTCCGGGGGCGCTTCAGGCCGTTTTTGGGCGGCATCAGGCTGAGCTTTCCGTTGCTCATCTCGAGTTTGATGTTCCCGTTGACAGTGACTACGCCTTTGTGGTGCGACGATTTGAAAAATTTCTTGGAGGGGTCGGGCTCGGGTTCGGGGGAGGGGTCGCGGAACTCTGGCCGAGGTGAAGGATCTCGAGGAGGCTCTGGGTTTGCTGAATCGTTCAAGAATCCGTTCAGAGGGGAGTTTTCTATAATATTCATTGCGGCTTCGAATGCGGCGATTTTGCTGATTTTCCTGATTTTCTTCGTCTTTTTGATCTTGTGGCTGACGCCGGCGTTAATTTGGCCGGTACGGAAGCGACTCCTGCGGTTGCACAAGTACAAATTCTCCCTCCTGGAGGACCTCTTCGGCGATGACTTCCTCTGTCGAATGAACGAGCGCGGCGAGGTGTCGGTTTCGGTTTTATTGGGATAAAACGTTTTGGTGGGAAGAGGCATTTCTGGAAACAGAGCAGTACGCACTTTAGAATTCTTACAATCGACAGCTTGCAAGTCGGACGAGTTTGCGTCTGACAGGAGCGTGTCGACGGCCGTTTTACGTATCAGTTTGGGAAGTCTGGAGTTGGTGGAGGTGTCGTGGGGTGTTTTGAGTTTCTGTGTCGGTGATTCGTCGACCAAATCGTCCAAAATGTGGCAGGGTGTGATGATTTTGTTTGTGACGGAGGTGGGGGGATTCGGGGTGGTTTCTGGCGTGCCGACGGGGCTGCTTTTGTCCACCAAACCGATAATGTCGTAATCGCCGACGCACTTATTCAAAGAGAAAACGTTTCCCTCTTTCAGACAACCATCATCACGGTCCGAGTCAAAGTTAAGAGGACTTATGCACCCTAAATCCGAATCGGCCGAATTTTCATCGCACGGGAACAGAGCTCGTCGTCTACTGGAAAATTCCGCCGTGTGCTGAATATGCGGATGTTGGGGCTTCATCACAGTCGCTCTGCAAGTCGTGGTGATGGAAAATCTCGAGTTTTCAACGGAGGTCATTAAACTCACCTTCGGTACAGTCGGGGGACATGTGTTTCGCTTGTAAACAACAAGACCACACGACCACGCGCTTCCAATGGCGGTTTTTGTTTACGGTTCAATAGTTCACACACCTCAAACGGTCTTCTTAACCAAACTTAACGTATCTGGCAGAGACGAAAACGGTTTCCCGCCAATGCAGCGGCGCCCTCATTGGCCGGCTGACGCGCGCCCGCGCACGCGCGCGGCACCTCTTGTTCTCCATTTCGCGCTTTCGAGTGCAAAAACCGGAAAATTCCGGGAACTTTTACAACGAACACGACATAATTGACGGATTCCGGATTCCGTCAAAAAACGACTGTTTTTTGACGTTTCCGTTTGACATGAAAAAACTAAATGACAGAAGTCAGTGCAGTCGAGTTTTCCAGGTCCACCATTCCACGAATTTTCCCACATACGAAATTGTACAACGACTCGCTATCACTATCAATATCGAAGATGATGGTTATTAATGCCGAAAATAAATGTTAAAAATTCAAGAATAACACAAATTTGTTTCACACAAATTGAAATCGCACGCCCATGATCAGCTGTCATCTGTCAAAATTGAAACAGCGATAAAGTGAGGTTATTCACATCGGTTGATAATATTACGAATTAAAGCTGATTCTGGTCGATTTTAGTTACAATGGGCGACCGCTACAACATCCACAGTCAGTTGGAGCACTTGCAGTCGAAATACATCGGCACCGGCCATTCTGAGATAACCAAGTACGAATGGTTAGTCAACCAACACCGGGACAGCTACTCGAGTTATTTGGGCCATTCAGATCTGTTGAATTATTTCGCGATTTGCGAAAACGAAGCCAAAGCTAGGGTGCGCTTCAACCTGATGGAGAAGATGCTGCAACCTTGCGGACCACCCCCGGATAAACCGGAGGATTAGACAAGTTGTGAGAATATTATTTTCTAATAAAATCTATCACCGAAACAGCTCGTTTCATTCCCAAATAAGAGTCGGTTTCAAATAAAAAATTTATTTATAGTTTGACTTAGATAATGACAGCTCACTTCAACGAACAAAAACCCGAAATGGCTCGCTTCGGCGAAAATCTTGGGGGCGAAGACCGACCAAATGAACAGGTGGTGTCTGTGGATGAAAGTCACGATGAAAACCACCGCGATTATGTACGACCGGAACATCACGAATAGAGAGAGACATTTGTTGGTGTCGATTTGCTTATTTCTGAACAGCAGCAAGTGGCTTAATACTGGGAGGGCGTACGTGTGGCACAGGACCTGGGGGACTACCAGTGCAGGTTCGTAGTTGCTTAAGCCCACGTATCCTGCCGATATGTCCACACTTGCTAAGCTGTTGTCGTGGCCCTGCGCAAAAAACAGAAGGTTCCCCATCCACCAATGCGCCATCACCAGATCTTCCGCTTTCAGCGCTCGGTGGAAGTGTTGGCTGGCAAACACGCACATCGGGATCAGTATCAGATTGTAGGGCTTGAGTAAAAGGTTAGCGATCAGGAGCCAAGTTGGTAAAAGCCCGTGACCTCGCACCGAACAGTAGAAAAATTTCAGAAGGATTAACATCCACAAGACCTGGCCTAGCACCACGTTTTCATTAACGACCATCCTGTAGAGATAAATTAAAAATAAAACCAGCACATCGACAATGAACATACATTTGCGTTTCGTCAACATAAAGCTGCTGCAAGCAGAAAGACTTAAAGCAAGGACACATGCGAGCTGTAGAAACAAATGATTTTCTCTCTTCAAAAGCCAGTCTGCCAAATCTGGCACCGCCGCCCATTTATCGCCGACTTGATTAATAGTCCGCAAAAAACGAATGGTGGCAAACATCAAAACCCACGATCGGGGCTCATCGAAGAGTTTGAACGAGACGAACGTGCCGGCGAAGAAGTACCAGAATTGGTGTTCTTCTTCCAGGAAGCTCGACGACAGAAACGAGAGAGGGTGCAGCACGGACACGATAGTCAAAAAAGACAAATCCGTCGTCGCGGCCAAGTGTTTCAAATTGAAACGGACGATGTTTCGGAGGAAAATAACCGAGGTCACGATCATGAGAATTAAATTTGAAAACAATTCGAGAAACTGCACGACGAGAACCGTCACCATGGCCACTTGTTCGAGGTGTGCGTGGTGCGTGCGCACACCGGAGAATTTCTGCAGGATTTTCAGCACCACGCATCCCACCATAGCAGTGGCCACGAAAAGCGAGCCGACGTTCTGTTTGACGGACGACTTTAGCAGCCTCTCGCTGATCTTCTTCGAGCAGTCTCGATACAACTTGGCCGCGTTATTGCCGAGGTCTTCGTTCTTGTTCATCAAGTACAACTCGTGGAAGTGTTTGGCCGTTTCGATGCTCTCCTCGCACAAGTCTGTTTTCTCTCTCAGCAACAAAGTGTTGTATTTCAAAGCTTCCAGATACCGAGACAAGGAGAGGTGGCTCAGCAGACTGGACCGAAGCTGTCCGATGCTGGTTGTCGGGATGTCGAGCCCCAGCAACACAGCCAGGTTGGCGGGCACGTCGATTTGGGCGAAAGTGTCGTTTTTACAAGGCAGCCCCAAAACTACGAGGGGCACGTTAGTTTCGGGAAACGTCGAGCCGCCGTGGCCCCCGCTGTCCCTCATTCCATGATCGCCGGTTACGATAAACAACGTCTGCTTCGAATTGTTGTAAATTTCTTCGATTATATCGTCCATTTCTTTGAGTTTTGTCAAAATGAGGGGCGATTTGGGCCCAAAAACGTGTCCGATGTGGTCCAACCCTGCGGTGATTTTTTAACAAAATCAAACAACTTGACATCGAGTGCAATTACCTAAATAGTGCAAGATCATGATGTCCCAATCGGTTCTGTTGATTTCGTGCTTGACATTCCTGGTGACATTGTCGTCGACTTCTTTAAAATCGTTCACGTAGAAGGATGAGGTGCCTTCGCTCCTCTTGAAGTGGTCGGGGAATAATTTCAACCAGATGTCGTCGCCGTAGAACACGATATTCTTCTTCCTGGCGTGAGCGCGGTGGATGATGCTGTCGTCCAGTTTCGTGGGGCTGGCCAGGTTTACGATAATGTCGATGAATTGGGGGACGTTGCCGGTTGTTAATGCTTTGATCCTAGGGAGGGTAACTGTGGGTGTTTCGACCTTGAGCTGTGTGAAACAGCCGGTGTTTTTGTATGTCTTTGCTAGAAATGGGGTTGTTTCTTCGCTGATGAAATCCAGCCTTAAAGCGTCGATTATTACGATAACTGCCTTCTGGTTGTGCGGTTTGGCTTCGCTTGTGTTGTTATACTTTGGTTTCGTGGCTATTCTGGCTGGGATAGGGAAGAATCCGTGCAAATATAAGAGGACAGATAACGTTGCAATTGTGTAGTACAAAAACATGGCTGATTCACACAAGATCACTGGTAATTAATTAGAAATTGGAGGAAGTAACCACGCGTTTTATTTTTCTTCATATCTAATCGTTGATTAAATATATAAATATTAATTAATTTTTGAAAATTTGAGGTTAGGTACAATTGCACCTATAAAACTGTCAAAAGTGAAGGGAGGTTGAAAAAGGCTGGAGTGGGTAAAGTTTGCACAATTGAACGTCGTTTTAAAAATTCTGCTGTCACATTATGGGAAAATATTGTAACATTTCATCTCTCGTTTGGTGTTTATTTTCGTAAACAATTAGATTAAGAGAATTTGGATTAAAATATTAAAAAAACCCTTGGATGTTTTTGTTAATTTGTATCCCTCCTGGTTTTTCTTGCTTCACAGTCGTCGAGTGACAACTGACAGCCAAATAGTAAATATAACCTCAAAATCTGTTTAGTTGTCTTGAATTTCGGTCAGTGCAATGCCCGACATTAAGATAACCCCCTTGGGGGCGGGCCAAGACGTGGGCCGCAGCTGCATACTGCTGTCGATGGGCGGCAAAAACATCATGTTGGATTGCGGCATGCACATGGGTTACAACGACGAGCGAAGGTTCCCAGATTTCTCCTACATATCTCAAGAGGGCCCCCTCACTTCATACATCGATTGCGTCATAATCTCGCATTTCCACCTGGACCACTGCGGGGCCTTGCCATACATGTCCGAAATGGTGGGCTATTCCGGCCCCATTTACATGACACACCCGACCAAAGCGATAGCCCCCATCCTGCTCGAAGACATGAGGAAGGTGTCCGTGGAGAAGAAGGGCGATCAGAACTTTTTCACGTCTCAGATGATAAAAGACTGCATGAAGAAGGTGATAGCGGTGACTCTCCACCAGTCTTTGATGGTGGACAGCGAAATAGAAATCAAAGCTTACTACGCCGGACACGTGTTGGGGGCGGCGATGTTTTGGATCAGAGTGGGGTCACAGTCGGTGGTGTACACCGGCGATTATAACATGACCCCAGATAGACACTTGGGGGCCGCTTGGATCGACAAGTGCAGGCCAGATTTGTTGATTTCAGAGTCGACATACGCAACTACGATTAGGGATTCGAAGAGGTGTAGAGAACGAGACTTCTTGAAGAAAGTGCACGAATGCATCGACAGAGGGGGGAAGGTTTTAATTCCGGTATTCGCTCTAGGCCGTGCCCAAGAACTGTGCATTCTATTAGAGACTTATTGGGAGCGCATGAACCTCAAAGCGCCCGTTTATTTCGCCTTGGGTTTGACCGAAAAAGCGAACAATTATTACAAAATGTTCATCACGTGGACCAATCAGAAAATTCGCAAAACTTTCGTCCAAAGGAACATGTTCGATTTCAAACATATTAAGCCTTTCGACAGGCTATACATAGACAACCCGGGCCCTATGGTGGTTTTTGCGACTCCTGGCATGTTACACGCCGGCTTAAGTTTGCAAATATTCAAAAAGTGGGCCCCGAACGAGAACAACATGGTAATAATGCCCGGATTTTGCGTCCAAGGGACCGTAGGCCATAAAATCCTCAACGGCGCCAAGAGAGTCGAGTTCGAAAATAAGCAAATAGTCGAGGTGAAAATGGCCGTCGAATACATGAGTTTTTCCGCCCACGCCGACGCCAAGGGCATAATGCAGCTGATCCAGCACTGCGAGCCCCGAAACGTCATGCTGGTGCACGGAGAGGCGGAAAAGATGGAGTTTTTAAAGCAGAAAATCCAGCAAGAGTTTAATTTGAAATGTTACAACCCCGCCAACGGCGAAACCTGCGTTATCAGCACCCCGGTGAAGATACCCATCGATGTTTCGCTGCCCCTTCTAAAGACCGAAGCGAAGAAATTCAGCGCCCTGCCGCCGGATCCGAAGAGGAGGCGCACGCTGCACGGAGTGCTGGTGATGAGGGAGAACAACGTGTGTCTGATGGACGTGGACGATGCGTGCAAAGAAGCCGGAATTAATAGGCACATAATCAGGTTTTCTTCGACCGTACACATCAACGACACGGGACCCGCGTTATCCACGGCGCATAAGCTCCACGTTTTCATCAAGGAAAATCTACCGCAATGGCCTGTTACTTTCGCCGAAGGCGAAATTTCTATAGAGTCGGTTTTGGTGAAAGTCGAAGGGGACGAAGATGAACAGAAAAATGTGTACGTTTCTTGGACCAACCAAGATGAAGATTTGGGGAGTTATATTTTGAATATGCTGAACTGTATGGGACAGTGATTAATTGTGTGGCCCCCTTATAACCTTAAATGTTGAATTCGAAATTTCCCCCACCACAAAGTAGACGATCGGTACAGTGTGGTCGTCTAGTTACATAACTAAAATCTCTAAGATGTAATATTTTGTTAAAAATATACAAAATTGAGTTGAATTGGTGTTTATATCAAGTTAAATTATTGTAGAGTTAACCTCTTAAATACTACAAGTATGTATGTAGATAGAAACGCTAAAATAATTATATTTTCTTTTAATGGGGCTACCAACACAACAAAAATTAATACACCATCTGCAGCATAATAGCGCGAAAGTCATGTCAGGGGGCTGATGTTATTTTAATCATCAGAAATGCAAGAAATTCTTGACAGATATCGCCCCGAGCGTGATGTGGGGTCCTACATGAAGAATACGGACACGACTAAGTGAGTTTTTACGACTTTCACGACTCCTCTAACTCTTGTTTTTTAGGGAAGAAACATCAGAGGTTAGATTGCGCCAGATTATCGAGAACGATGCTATTGATGCGAAATATGGGTTCGAGAGAGTCCGAGATTACGTCGAAAGGACCGGGTTCTTACTCAACATGCATTCGGTAACGCAATCTTGCGGGGTTATAGCGCTTTGACAGTTTATTCGTAGAGTGAAGTCTTGGACGAAGACAAGCGATTGGTGGCTGCTGTTGATTTTTATTTTATGGAGGAAGATGGTACTCGTTTTAAAGTGTCGTACTGTTTTATGCCCTATTTTTATATACTGACCAGAAGGGAGTTACTGCAGGAGGTGACTCAGTTTTTAACCAAAAAATTCTCGGGCACTATTGGGAAAATTGAAGTTGTCACCAAAGAGGATTTGGATTTGGTAATTGTGCTCCTCTTCCAGGTTTCATAACTAACCTCAAACTTGCAGCCCAATCACTTGATTGGATTGAAGCAAAAATACATCAAATTATCGTTCTTCAACCAAAATGATTTAATGAAAGTGAGAAGAGAGATTTTGAAAGTTGTTAAAACGAACAAAGACCGAGCAAATGCCAACACATTTTACACTGAAATGTTGACAGATATATTAGCAGATAAAGGCGATGTTTCCACCACAAAGAGCAACACAGATCAAATGGAAAATATCTTGGATATAAGGTAATTCTCGTACACAATTGTCACATCATAAAATTAATTATTGTAGAGAGTATGATGTGCCCTACCACGTGAGGGTTTCCATAGACCTGAAAATATTCTGTGGGTCTTGGTACACGGTCAAGTGTAAGGCTTCCATCACGGACCCCCCATCAATCACTCTCCGCAGTGACATAATCGAACGCCCCGAACCTATAGTCTTAGCTTTCGACATAGAAACCACGAAACTGCCCTTGAAATTCCCGGACGCCAACACAGACCAAATCATGATGATTTCGTACATGATCGACGGTCAAGGCTTCCTCATAACCAACCGAGAAATCCTCTCGGCCGACATTGAAGATTTTGAATACACCCCCAAGCCAGAATTCGAAGGGAAATTCACAATTTTCAACGAACCCAACGAAATGGCGTTGATCCAAAGATTCTTCGATCACATCATGGACGTGCGCCCCCACGTTTTCGTCACTTACAACGGCGATTTTTTCGACTGGCCTTTCGTCGAGACCAGAGCGGCCGTTTACGATTTGGACATGAAGCAGGAAATCGGCTTTTCGAGGAATAAAAGCGACGTCTACTCGTGCAGGCCTGCCATCCACATGGACTGCCTCTGCTGGGTCAAGAGGGACTCCTACCTGCCTGTGGGTTCCCATAATTTGAAAGCCGTCGCCAAAGCTAAACTTAGGTTAGGATTGTGAGGTTATGTCAATTTTGAAATTGGCGGTTCGTCCAAATTGCAGATACGACCCCGTGGAGTTGGATCCCGAGGAAATGTGCCCCCTGGCGGCGTCGCAGCCGCAAGTTTTGTCGAATTATTCGGTTTCTGATGCGGTGGCGACGTATTATCTGTACATGCAGTATGTGCATCCGTTCATTTTTGCTTTGTGTACGATTATTCCGTGCGAGCCCGATGAAGTCTTGAGAAAAGGCTCAGGTGCGGTTTTTCTGAGCCCAGTTTGTACGTTTCTTAAACATGTCTTCATTTAGGTACCTTATGCGAGGCGCTCTTGATGGTGGAAGCCTTCCATTGCAACATAATCTTTCCAAATAAAGAAGAGACAGTTTTAAATAAATTAACCGATGATGGCCACGTTTTACACCAAGAAACATATGTAGGGGGCCATGTGGAAGCGCTAGAGTCAGGGGTCTTTCGCGCCGATATTCCTTGCAGATTTCGTTTAGAACCCGAAGCCCTAACCAAACTAATCAATCAAGTACCCAAGACCCTGGCCCACGCTATCCAAGTTGAAGAAGGCGTCCCTTTAACAGACGTCGTCAACTTGGAGGACATCACGAAAGAGATTGTCGACAAACTGACGGCTTTGAAAGAACAACCGATGCGGCTGGAAAGGCCTCTCATCTACCATCTGGACGTCGGAGCCATGTACCCGAACATAATCCTGACCAATCGACTTCAACCCTGCGCCATGGTGGACGAGACGGTTTGCGCCGCTTGCGATTTCAACAGACCTGGGGCCCGGTGTCAGAGGAACATGGCGTGGATGTGGAGGGCCGAGTTCAGTGAGTGTCGACGATGTNNCACAGGATCCAGCAGCAACTGGAAAACGAGAAATTCCCCCCTCGTTTCCCGGGCGGGCCCCCCAGAGCGTTCCACCAGTTGACCAAGCAGGAGCAGGCCGATTTGGAAAAGAAACGGCTGAACATCTACTGCAGAAAAGTCTACAAAAAGCTCAGGGTGACGAGGGTGGAAGAACGCACCACCACGATCTGCCAGAAGGAGAATTCGTTTTACGTCGACACCGTCAGGGCCTTCAGGGATCGAAGGTTTGTTCAAAAGAGGCGTTGTTGGACATCTCCATGTCTTTATTTTTTTGTTTTGTAGATACGAATATAAAGGTTTGTCGAAAAAGGCGAAGCAAGCCGTCGCCTCAGCGATCAGAGGGGGGGACGCGTCCGAAATCAAGTCGGCGAAGAACAGAGAGGTGCTCTACGACTCTCTCCAGTTGGCCCACAAGTGCATCCTGAACTCCTTCTACGGTTACGTCATGCGCAGGGGGTAAGTAGAAACAAGCTGGGACCCACAATAGACCCTTGAGGAACCCCCGAATTATCCAGGGCTCGATGGCACAGCATGGAGATGGCCGGAATCGTCTGCTACACTGGCGCCCACATAATAATGCGCGCTCGCGAGATCATCGAGCAGGTCGGAAGGCCCCTGGAGCTGGACACCGATGGTATTTGGTGCATCCTCCCGGCTTCCTTTCCGGAAAACTTCACCGTCCACACCAACCACGAGAAGAAGAAGAGACTGGTGATATCGTACCCGAACGCCGTCTTGAACGCCATGGTGAAGGAACACTTCACCAACGACCAGTACCACGAACTGATCGACCAGGACACACTCGCCTACGAGGAGAAGAGCGAGAATTCGATCTTCTTCGAAGTGGACGGCCCGTACAAGGCGATGGTGCTGCCGGCGTCCAAGGAGGAGGGTAAGAAGCTGAAGAAGCGCTACGCCGTCTTCAACTTCGACGGCTCCCTGGCCGAGCTGAAGGGCTTCGAGGTGAAGCGCAGGGGCGAGCTGCAGCTGATCAAGAACTTCCAGTCGTCGGTCTTCGAGGCCTTCCTCAAGGGCGACACCCTGGAGTCGTGCTACGCGGCCGTGGCGCAGGTCGCCGACTACTGGTTGGACGTCTTGTTCTCGCGCGGCCGGAACATGCCCGACTCGGAGCTGTTCGATCTCATCTCCGAGAACCGATCCATGTCGAAGAAGCTGGAGGAGTACGGGAGTCAGAAGAGCACCTCGATCAGCACCGCCAAGCGTCTGGCCGAGTTCCTCGGCGACCAGATGGTGAAGGATGCGGGTCTGGCGTGCAAGTACGTCATCTCGAAGAAACCGGATGGCGCGCCCGTCACCGAAAGGGCGATTCCGTTGGCGATCTTCCAAGCGGACGAAACCGTTCAGAGGTACGCAGAAATATTCAAAACTTCAAACTGATATTGAGTTATTATTGTTAGATATTATTTGAGAAAGTGGTTGAAAGACTCTTCCCTGAACGACATCGAGATCCGGGACATTTTGGACTGGAATTACTACATCGAAAGACTGGGAGGCGCCATCCAGAAAATCATCACGATCCCGGCGGCCATGCAGGGGGTGCCCAACCCCGTGCCGCGCGTGCGCCATCCCGATTGGCTCCACAAGAAGATGTTGGAGAAGAACGACAGTTTCAAGCAAAGACGGATCACCGACATGTTCGCGGCCTGCCCCAAGCCCCAAACCGGCGACATCGAAGACCTGGCGAAGAAGAGCCCGCCGAGCGGCAAAAAGCCCCTCGTGACGACCTCGAAGCGCAAAAGAGACGCCGACAAAGAGTGCGAATTCGCCGAGGAGGATCTGGGCAAGACGTGGAGGGAGGTGATGGGGAACCCCCCGCCGTACGGGTCGACGAAAGAGGAGCGCGCGGCTTGGGTCCTCTTCCAGAAGCGGAAGTGGGCCTTTCAGGCCGCGCAGCGCAATCAGGGCCACCAGCACAAGAAGAAGAAGGTCAAAGGGAGCCTCTCGGTGTTGAGGTCGACGATCAACGGGACTCTGGGCGGGTTTCTGCAGAAGGCGCAGAAGACGTTGCTGACCGTCGCCTGGCAGGTCGTCCAAGTGGTCCCCACGACGACCCCGGGTGAGTACAGAGTGTGGGCCTTGATCCAGTCGGAGCTGCACCAGGTCAAGTTGGTCGTCCCGAGGATATTCTACGCCAATTTGAAAGAGCCGAAAGCCGTCGAAGAGGGCGCGCTTTTTAAAAAGTGCAATCGCACCCTGCCGCGGTCGAGGCAAGTGTTCAATCTGTACATGTATTCGGTTCCTGAAGAAGTGTTTCAAGAGCACGGGAAAAAATTGTATTTGGATCAGACCGATCCGAATGTCGAGGGGGTGTACGAGACGCAGGTCCCTCCCTTGTTTAGGATTTTCCTTCGGATGGGGTGCGTCTGTAAAGTGTTGCCGGGGGCGACCAGTTTGGAGAGTTTTTCTTTGAACGACGTAGAAATGACGGGTACGACAAGACAGACGTATCTACCCGGAGGTTCCATCCGCCATTTATATTTTTACCATCACAAACATCCGACAAAACCTCAACAGATGTTCGGGCTCTTCCTCAGCCCTCTCAAGAAAGCCGTCATCATCGTCGTCGACTCGGTGAGGACGAATCTGATGCCGAATTTGAGTAAACTCTACCAAGCGGAGAGGATTGCCAAGTGAGTTGGTTGCGACTCAAGTCGTAACTCTTTGATTGAAAAATTTTCCACAACAGGAAGGAGAAGGGCACCGACGAAGAAATGCTGCCGCCTGAAGACGTCCAGTTCGAAGTCAGAGTAGAAACCGACATGAATCAAGTCTACAAACTGCTGCAGAAGGGGCTCCAAGCGTACAAGGACGAAAAGAAGGGCCCCACGTTGTTGGCGGTGCAATCGGCGATCGAGATGGCAGTGTTGCGCGGTCGCATACCCCTCTTCGCCGAGTTCCCCCAGACCCACATCCACGTCCAGGACCTGGAGGAGCTGTACAACGTGATCGACTGGCAGAAGGTGGGGGCGAGGGCCCTCATCCGCCACTATTTAAACAGCGAGAAGGTGCTGGATCTGATGATGGAACAGTGTCGCTATTTCGGACTGCCGCTGGGTGGGTCCACTTTCAAATTCGCCCGATGAAACGCGACATTTGCCCGTGGGAGGCGTGAGTTTGAAAATTTTATTGTGATATTAGTGGGACGTCTCTTTAATTAAAGTAAACTCTAAACAGTATCTGATCTTGA
>QDEB01096614.1:0-14304 GCA_004193795.1 Asbolus verrucosus | reverse complement strand
GGGAAGTACCTCTGTATAGGCTTGACACATCGACTCATATAAATTTTGATGTTGATGAATACAATTTTCTAGCATCATAATTTCAGATGGAATATTCGCGCTTTCACAGGCAGATTTCCAAGTAGGCACGTTATCGACATATTGTTCTGCTTTGTGGTGAAAAATAACTGATAACGCTAACACTGCTGTCCGTTCATCCAAACCTGCGGCGAAATCTTTCCAAGTTCTATCCAGTCTACCCGCCACAGATCTAATATGAGTTGCAGCATAATGACCACCTTCTATCAGACGACTAGCCACAGAGAGTATTCTATTAATATTAACGTATACATTCATGGAACTCATTGTAAAATGTTGGTGTTCTTCTTGTAATTGCTTAGCTAACTGATAGGTATGGCCGATTTCTACGTAGTTTAAAAGGAACACATCACGGTTGTGGCAGATCCAGTCAAACATCTGAAAAAATGCAGATCTTATAAAAGTTTTACTCTTACAAACTACCACCTACTTTTTCACAGTCCTGTTCAAACAGCCTCAACTGAAAGCACTGATCTAATTTTAATTTCTTTTGATGCCAAAGCTGAAGTAGATGCTGTTGTGATGTGTGCACTGCTTCCAAATTTTGTAAAACTAAATTTTTTATGTCAGTCGTGTCTGAGTTGGTATTACTTGGAGACTCTGGCTCTCTGCCTCCACCTCCTCCGCCGCCGCCGCCCCCGCCTCCACCGCCTTGACCAGTGTCGCTGCCGCATACTTTTTGTAATAAACGTTGTCCTAAAAATTAAATATTTCAAGAACACCAATCATTAAATAAATATCGAATAAAACAAGCTACAAAAGTCGTTAGCTTACAAACAAAATGTATGAAGTCATTTTGAACAAACAAGTGCTTATAAGTAATACGCTTAGATTGTGATACTTTATACACAGAGAACACATTAAATTATAGTAATATTTATAACTGTTTATTGTGTGTCACAGTCTAAGCTAAAATAACCAATAAAACTGTTTTATCAGCAATCATTATTAGCTTTAAGACCAACAGACCTCTTACCGTTTAATGTAACTTATATAACTCATTCTCGAATCTAACAATATATTTTTACATTAAATGGACCATCGCTCTTTTACATATTTTTTTACATCTCTTTTACATTACATAAAATTAAATTTAATAGAATGACCTCTTATATGTGATTTTTAGTGAAATCATTCTCTTGTTGCTAACTTTAATTTTTTCTTGGTAAATACTGAATATTTAGTAACAATAAAGCGCCTAACACACAACTTCTTATTTTTGAACAATATTTTCCACTGGATTTAACAGTTGACTTTTCATAACCAGTTAAATTAATTCAATTAATTAATTATAATGCCAAAACCTTTTCCAAGTTTGTTTATATGCTCTGACCTTTGAAATATTTTGTGAAATACGAAAAATGGCCGATAAAATATAAATTTAATATTTTTCTGAATTTCAGTTTACAATATAGGTTGAGTTGAATTGCTGAATTAAACACTCCTTTCGTACATTTAACTTTATAAATAAAATCGATACTTTGACAAGCATCGTATCAATACAAAATCCCACCGAACATCATTCCTAATTTTAATAATTAATATCAATAAATTGGCCAAAAATTTTTCATCTGCCCTGTAACATATTTAATATACTTACAAACTGAAGATTTTTAAGAATCAACTGTGTAAGGAAATTCAGACAAAAGGTAATTTTTTCTCATTAAAAAGATTATGTACATAATGTTTTCCACTATTTTAAATACTGTTGCTACAATGCAAAGGAAGAAATAAAACAAACAGAACACTATTATCGTATGCCAGAATTGATAAACAGATATTTGTTGGTATACCAAGTTCAGTCAACTTGCTACAGTTTTACACCTTCCTTGGATACCTCTCTGGAACTAATAACAGTAAAAATAGATTCTTGGAAGCTTGCATCTGCTTCCTGAATTATCATCTTAACCGAGTTTGTTCTTTTAATAAAAGTCGGATTATATACAGTTCTTAGCTAAATTGCAATTCAATGTAGAGATCAGGTGTTGTTACTTAAGAAAAATATATTTGATGGCGGTTTTGCCGAAGCCGAAAGTAGCACATAATCGAATAAGTATATTTACATATTTAAACACAATTTTGTCTGTGTGTGAACAGGACTCTTGTTAAAACTTTCCAACTGTTAGGGAAAAAATGAAATATTTATATTACTGGTACTTAAGAAAATTGAAAAGTTAAAAAAAAAAGTTAGAAGTTTCGACATCGGTCGAAAATTGGTGACTATGTTTTAAATAACCTATTCAAAAATTGTTTGTCAGTTTTGCTTCACCCTTTTCGTTTAAAAATTAAAAAATTGGATGATTAGGTATGCGCCAACGTCTACTTTCATTTAATTAAATATGACGCAGAACTTCGAATCGTTTTGAAAATTAAAATGCATGGTTTCAACTTTTAACTTTTTTAATAAATCGAGGAATCTTCTTATAAAGTTTTAATTATGTTAGGTAGAGCTACTTACTTTCCAGAATGTTATGTAAATAACGATTAAACTCTTGGATACCGTATCAAGTTAATGTAGTTATAACAAATTATTTTTTCCTTTAACGTTTTACAGAGGGTTATCTAATATACTATTTTAGCATTAACAACGGGAAATTGTTCTATCTTGCTACTTCCCATAAATTTACTCTTTGAAAGCACAAATGTATTCAGACTGTTTGTCGGGCTATTCATTTACACCAGAAAATAACTGCATGTACACAGAAATGTATAATAAAATCTGGCTTAACAGGAATTTCCATCGTAATTGTTTAAACATTCAGCAACAGCATTCTCATTCTCACAGTCACAGTATGCAGATCTAATGTGATATAACTATATTACTGTTTACCTGACCTGGATGTGTGCTTAATTATTTTATTTCACTAATCAGTGCCATTAAAGAAGTCTTACCTAATACATCTATGTCCTCTACAGGAGCTTTCATAATTTTCTTTTTCATTTCGTTATGAAGATCAATCTTGTGTTTTGCTCCACTGACATCATCCGCAAAATCATTTCTTGCAAGGTCTTCTTGAAGATCATCTAAACGGTCCAAAAGATCAGCAGCTTGCCAGGCGAATTCTTCCACAGCAAGTCGGATTTCTAACCACGTCGAATGATCATAATTTAACGTACCATCCAGATCTGATGTTAACTGCGATGTGTCTATTATTTTCGACAAGGCCTCTATACTTATCATATTTGTCTGTGGACAGTAAAGAACAGATATAAATCAGAACTGGTTTTAGCAATGAAAAAAATTACAACAGTTGTCATTTTGATGTGTGTGATGGCAATGTGATTTAAATATAACAATTACATTAAAAATTACTAAATCATTAAAAAACTCTTTTACTTAATTACTTGTACCATATTATTTATCATTAAAAATACTTAATTAATAACGGTAAAGATCTTGAAATAATTAGCATTAGCATAACTTGTAGTAAATTAACAGCATTATTAAACTCACCTCAAATTTGTACTTATGGGAACCAAGCGAAGTTCTTTGCTTTTGCCAGAAATTGTCTGGTTTGACAATGAGTGCTTGGTGAACGGCACCAGGTGGAAAATGCTCATGTAATGCTTTTAGAATAGGCTTGACGGTAGACCAAGTAGCTCCACGCATATCGACCAACACCGTAAAACCTAGAGCCCTCGCTTCATCGCTGTAATGAATTTTAGGAAATTAGTCATTTCAGCTTTTAAATTAAGTTAAGGAACTTTTACATTCTTAAATATGATTTTGTAATGTTGCAATCGGCAACATGGTATTTTGTTAAGTTGACGTCATCCATTTGAATGAAATTTAGTATTGAAAAGTTTCAGTCAGGAGAATCGCTGCAAAAATTGCAAGATGATTCGAAATTTATGTTATGTGGAATAATAATATACATATGTACATGCAGATCGCTAATTTCTGTTAGTCTGTCTGTCAGAAATTGTGACCCTAATAGATCTCGGAAACTAGTATACCGAAAGGAAATGCTTATATGCTTAATTCTAAAATTGTTCGTGTTACATCGAAAATTAAATATGACATTCCTATTATTTAGTCGTAACATTTTCCTAAGAGACAGACTTTTAGATAATTCACAGATACATATGTATATGCGTGAGATTCAATAAAATGAACAGATAAGAGATTATGTGGCACTAAATAACTACAAGGGGCAAATTAAAACATGCATTTATAGCCTACATTTTCAGATTTGCCGGAAGTCACACCAATTATTTTTTGCGTAAATGCAAAATTAAATTATTTAACGTTTTTGATAAACAATTTTATATTCTTTACGTTGGAGCATAATTTAATCCGCTTTTTGTTTGTCGATAGCAACAGTTAACTTCATGTTCAAAAGACAAATAGATATTTTTTTATGTTTTTAATTTTCAATTTTCTTATCCAAAGTTTACTTTTTTTTACAAAAACACGTACGAGGGAAGTTCTAAAAAAATAACTTTACCGACATTTTAAAGGTAAATGTATCAACATAGCCGTTGCTAGTTCATCTGATGAATAAAAATGAGCACTGTCAATTTTTTTCTTCGTTTTCAAAAAAAAAAAAATGCCAAATAAAGATTAGACATAGTCCAATATTCTAACAAACACTAATGAATTATGCGCCAAAAATTATCCATGATTTACAATTAATTTGTGAAATAGCAAATGAGAAACTTCTAATTAATTGAAATATATTCAACACAAAGTTAAGAAAATTACGATAAATAAATAAATTTTGAATTACTATGTACATATTTTACTAAATTTCTCCCTTTCTTTACTTACTTTTACTATTTTATCGCAAATATCCTTATGTATAGTTGTCTTTCTTGCTTCTTAAGTAAGAACATGAAGAAATATATCTGAGAAAAATACATAAGGAGCTATTGAAAAAATTACAATCCTAATATGTCATCATATGTATAAAGAGATATATAACTACATAATAATATGTAAAATACCACCATTAAATGTTAGGTGTACTATAAATAGGTATTTTTGGAGCATTGATATATACCTATAAGCTGATTTAAATACGTAAAGAATATTCAAAAATGCTGATAAAATAAGTTAATAGGACGACTAAAGAATGGATGAGAAAATGATGTGGAAGGAATTCCAGTTAAATGGAATATAAGAAATAAAGGGAACAAAAAAAGTGTATATATAAAAAAAAATAGGGAGCAAGAGAGGTATGTAAAAATCGGATAAGAGTTTTGGCAATCTCGAGTGAGAAAAGATCGTGAGCGTATTATTGCGTAGTCGGTGTAAAGATTTGGCAACCAACTTAATGTAGGCAGTATTCTGCACCAACACGTAAATCGTAAGACAACGAATTTAAACCACTTTGTTTAATGAATTTCTAGTTCCAAGGAGGGAACTGCTGGCAAGCGATAGGACCGATGTATTGTACGAGAAATCCTAATGTATTTAGAATATCAATAAAACGACGAACAGAGCCACATCAATTATATAAACCCTGGGGGAAAGAATAAAGAAATAAAGTTATTATATTGCTGCAAAACCAAAATCCTGAATTTTTCTTTTTTATTATCTCATAACTAAACAATTCCTTTTATCTGATCTTTATCTTCACCTACAAAAAATAAACATTTTTTTTAAAGAAAACTTTTTTTGTTCGACATTCAGTAGATTTTTTCTAATAAGCGATAAAATTAAATAAAATATGAATTTGAAACTAAACAAATCTTCAAATTCAATTTTCAGTAATAAGAGTTAAAATAAAGTACCTGGCGTTCTCAACAAATCATTTGCGTCTATTCTACACAGATCCTTTTAATTTCTACGATTATAAATTTATCGATTGCTGAAAACAATAATATGATTCCGTTATCTGAAATTGAAAGCTGCAAATTTTGATCGTCGGTAGCAAATTTATCTTCATTGGGGAATGCGTAACTTATTTCTTTTCTCATGCATTTTTTGCTACGCATCCACAGCTTAATAAGAATAAATTGTTAATCTTGCTCCATTGTAAAATTCTCAAATTACATCGACGGAAAACTGAATTATTAAAATACTCACATACATGGTAACCACCTCTAGAACTAAATTGTTAGATAAGTATACCACAAGTATAATATTACATCCACCAATTAAAATGTAACTGTTAATATCAGCGGAAAACGCAATAATAATGTTATTAGGTTATGCTTATATTCATTTAAAGTAGGTAATAATTATTTAATCTGTTTCAGATGAAAAAATTAATATCACATTAGTAAAAGATTCAATAATTAGGTTTAAGAGAATATTAAATGTAATAGAACACTAATAAGTATTCAATTGCTAATCGATATCAAAACAGCGTTAACATCAAAATGAAAATGTAAGTTAAATCAGTACTCACTTACCCGGTAAAATCAGTTAAATAAGTTGGTTTAATTCTAAAACTTTAAATGTAATTATTTTTTCTTGTTTCTTGATGCTGTTTTAAAATATCTCATAGTCAGTTTAACTTCCAATATTCTTCATTCAAACAAGAATATTTGTACCATTTATAATTAAAGCTTCAAAAATGTACTTAAAATCTGCATTATGTATACAAATATGCTCTAAAAATAGAACAAATGCAAACTATGAAATTCATAAACGAAGTTCTAGCTTCATGCTTTACAATTAAAAGTACATATTATATATTTCACATATTTTCCAAATTTTACCTTAAATAACAAATAGATATAGTCTCTAAAATTTAAACATAATAAAAAACATAAAACGAAGTTTCTGTTCATTCTGTCGATAGAAAAAATAATTTCATTTTAGCACTTCTGAGATAATTTGTAACAAATGATATTTACATTTTTGTTGGGGAATAGGCGATGGAGAGAACATCGATAACGATGATGTCGTTAATTAAAATAGATATTACATTTTATTTTGGTAGGCTGGCGCAATGTAAGTCTTACCAGGTCGAAAACTTTGGAAGATAGTCATTTTATGTATTTTTATAAATCGATAAACGATATAAAATTCCCAATTTCGAACGGCTCTTGACAACTAATCTTTAAAAAAAATCTTAATAAAAGATTATCGTTTAAGACCGAAGTGATTTTAACTCCTTGATAGGAAAAATTAAAACAAACAGAAACTTTAATGTTTGTTTTACTAACTTGGAACGGTTACCTTCCTTTGAATCTTCAATCAAAGTAAAATGATACAAATGGAACCCGTCCGCTTGAAGTATCTCTTTGAAATTAAAAACCAATTATCTTGACTTGAATTTTCAGTTGTTTTTCTTCCTACGATTTTACCCTGAACGATGTTTTTCAATTACGATATTATTTAGTGAAATGAAAAAGTTTTATCATCCTTGGTTATTTATTCAAAACTGCGCAGTTGGTGGGACTTCATCCCAAACGCCAATCATACGTCAGTTTGTGAAAGAGAGTGTATCACAAATTTTACAAAAGCGATCACAATATCATTCCACGAATTTGTAATCGACTAAAAGTCAATATCAGAAACAGTTTTCAAATAATGAAGGTACATACCTTCCACTAAACTTGATCGTTTGCCGTCAAAGTGAATTCATTAACAGCGAGCTTTTGAATAAATGTCTTCCTTTCCTTAAATATTCAATCATACAATAATGTACCTTTCGATTCTGCTCTGATTCTCAAATAATTATCAGCTTATCAACAAACAAAGAACATTAGCCTCGCTAATTTTTGAGTTTTTCGTGTCAAATTAACCTAATTTAAACATTATTAATTTGTATCACAAAAACTACGTGTATAATGATGACATGACCAGAATAGCGTCTGCCCAATTTACGCGCTTCGGTGATTCCTCCACTTTGAAAGATAAAACCTGACTTGCCGTAAATAACATGTACTCGTAGTTACTTAATTATTTACGAGATACGGTGTCAGATGCGATGGAGAGTTTACAACATATTAAAAGAATATATTTTTTTTTCGTATGTGGTTCAACATGTTTAAAAAAAAACATTGTTTTCATAATGTGTTGTCCTCAATTTCACAATACGTATCCCTTTTTAAAATAATTCATGGCAAAATATCGTCACTCTAAATACTTTATTACTTATTTTAGAACATAAGTGGGTATTTGTATCCAATAATCCCTCTTACACATAAATCATANNTATTATTTAAATTAGTTCGTAACGTTATAATCAATTCTTAATTTCAACTGTGTTGTCTCCTTTGTGTTAAATTTAATTTTCCTAGAAAGTAACGCTATTCTAAAGTTTTTCTAAAGTTAAATAAAGAAAAGTGGTAGTATTTATTTTATTATAAACGATGCGTTAAATGCACAATGAAAAATAAAACTATTTTGATCATACTATAGAATGTCAAGAATTAAACTCACATTCATTAAGAAATAATAAGATAACCAGGAAAAATGTAACCAACATATTCATAACCTACTTTGTTAACGTGCATTCGCATGAAATTCTCCTTCCTTGACTTAATACATTTAAAGACCGTGACGTTTGCAAGTAAAATGTTTCCTCTAACCATATACTTCAAATTTAGTTATTATGTGGAAAATTCACGTCCAATTCGAATAAGAATCTGTGGTATTTAACTTTGAACAGTAATGCAGTAATTATTACTATCATTATTGTGGGAAAATTACTGCTCTCACATTCCTGACAAAGAGGTGATTATACTTAGCGACTCGTTCAGCGATAAATTTTAGAAAACTATCCGGAATTACAACTGGCATATAACCTATTAATTTAATAAATTACCAATAACGATTATTATAATTAAACATTTGAAGAAGTGGATAAAATCATTTATCGATATAATTTCATCATCTGCATCCGTAATTAGAAATTCTAGAACAAAAGACGAAAAAAATGTACGAAGCGTAACCAAAACAATTGACCAGTAAAAATTGATTGTAATCAAAACAGAATAATGGTTTAAGGAGGAACCAAATGAAGTACGCTTATTTTGTGCACCGTCAACTGTAAAATCGACGAAATAGTTAGATTGCTTTCCGGTTAACGTTAACACATTATATCACATACAAATGTATAGATATTAACTATTATAAACTAGCTATGTACAGTCGAATATAAAGCTTACGTAACAATGTATTAATTTAGAAAATCCAGTTTACAGAATTGTCCAGCAACTTTATGTTGGTTTCAACATAACGTAATGTTGAAAAAGTTATTGTATACATCTTTGCTACAGGGACTTTTCTTTAAATTTAAACCTAGATACATTTATTAATACGCAAATGTGCATTGTACTGCGCCCTGCAATAGATCTTCAAAATGATTTTCAAATTCTTTATTAAAAATGTTACTGAAAACAAAGAAATTATTTATTCAATTTCGAAATTAATGTGAATGGGAAAATGAATGTTTCCCAAAATAAAAAATTAGCTGGTTTTATGTATGCGTGGTATGAACTGTTGAATGAATGAATCTTGGATGGCTTTTATGTGGATGTATTGAGGCGTGGTGAATTGCAAAGTACGTGACCTTTCGGGCTGCCAAAGTGGAGATAGTTTGTCCTCAGAGAATTGTACACAAGACCGGATCAATATAATCATGAGAAACTACATCTCTTTTAATCAATAAAGCATTTAAGAATATTTTTGGAAACATTTGACAAGTGAATTATGGTCTCATTCATCGTCACAAATAAACCCTGCTGGTAAACAAGTGAATTTAAATGGGAGTAAATGCTGAATATAGATGCAGCATGTAACAACGTAAACAGCATTACGATTTTGAAGATATATAACGCAATATTTTAACGTCAGACGTTAGTTATTGCGAGTTAACACAATAAAAAAGTGATTTCCAGAAGTACTATCGATTTGGTATTCTTATACAAGCATCTTAAGTGATAAGCATCGTTAAGTACATAAGTCATTTTCAGGTGAGTTTTATAAAGACTCTTGTCGCTTATAGAAGTGACTAATAATATGGTATAT
Source organism: Asbolus verrucosus (assembly GCA_004193795.1). Lineage (NCBI taxonomy): Eukaryota > Metazoa > Arthropoda > Insecta > Coleoptera > Tenebrionidae > Asbolus > Asbolus verrucosus. The sequence continues at coordinate 4,295 of QDEB01096614.1, read as the reverse complement.
TGAGACACTTTCATGTATTATAGTTTTACATTTAACGTTGACAAAACCATTTTCCCTTTATGATACAATTATCATTAATACACGACTATTAGCTGGATTACTAGTCCTCTAGGACATCACATCGATAACTTGCGAACAAAAAACGAAAACTCAAATTCGTTATTTGTGACTTAAGATATCGAAATGTTGTTAACAGATATTAATTTCTTGTCTCAATCCTGAGGGGTAATATGACGTGGACATTGCGTCCCAATTAAGGATGCACTCGCCACCCCCAAATTTAGTACAATTCAAGATAACATCGCCAAATCTTACAGTTTCATTATATAAATCCAAATGTTATATGAAAAATAAAATTTGTGATTCCTCTACCCTGGTCTGTGCGTGCACATTTGTTTATCAAAAGAAAAATCAAATTTTTTCGAATTTGGTTTAAGATTTATAGTGTCATTTTCACATCTGCATTCCTTGTCCCAATCTAGAAGGATAATATGACACATGGACATTGCTTCCCAATGTTCCAATATCAGCTCCCAAATATAATATAATTCAAGACAAAATACTCAAATTTTATGGATAATAAACAATTAGTATTTAAAAATTTCAACGGAAAAACCGAATTTTTTCGAAAATGGTGTGAGCTATCGAACTTCTTTCGTGATATTTAAAGAAAACAGTATTGAATGTCAGTTGACTGAAGTATATCCACTTCAAGTGACTTCAGGAGTAGGTGTTTACAGTAATAAATTTTTTTTGGCTCATAGTTTAAAAATTCCGATGAAGATTTTCTTAATTGCTTATAAAAATTAAAAATTTACTTTTCGTTATTTCTTTACTTTCGTCAACCTTCTATCTACCCACAGTGTTAGCAATTTACATTCAAACAGCTTTAAAATATCATTTCACTGAAGAAATTATGTGAATAATAATAAAACATAACCAAATAATCAAAATACCCCGTCCTAATGGGAATAAGGCCTGTAGCGTCCGTTGTTAGACGATATGACATAATATCTGGAGAAATACCCAATGCTGCTAATAATAGGAATGCACTTTTTTCACATAATGGAAGTAGGCTAAATTTAAGTGCAGATTCTGCACCCACATTAAGTAATTAGAAAGGGCATTTCATAGCTACACCCATTTCAAATATATATGTATTTGAAACATGACGTCAAATAAATTAACAAATGACGTTATTGTTTCCTAAAGTTAACCACTTTATTTTTTAAACAAGTATTTTTTGTAATTTATTCCTATATCATTCAAAAATATGTATTTAGTTATAAATCGATTCAGTAAAGCGCATGAACATAGTTATTCTGAAAGTGTTGATTTAATTTCTATACATCAAATCAGTAGTGATATGTTACGAGCACTTTGTTTTCTTTACTGAATATCTTCAAATAGACTTTTGTCACTCGAAGTAAAAACAAATTTTGAAAATTTTACAGTAAATTACACTTATACATAAATCACATCCTCCAGTCATTTTTGCTTTAGTTACAAATGTTATCATTTAAAATTAATTATATACTGCGCCAAAGCGAAGTCTTGCGCAATTAAATATTTTTCCGTGACCGTGGCCAAATTTGAAAATTAGGTTACTGGTGGTGTTACATGTAAATACATAATTCAAGGAAATGGTAGATATGAACTTTATGTGATTCAAAACATACTCGGTCCATAATGTACTCATAAAGTTGGAAAACATTTTCAAGCAAAAATAAGTCGAAGCTTTACTGACTTAGAAACTATTCGATATAGGAACAACATAAAAATGTGGTCAAATTCACAAAAACATTCTTTATTTTTCATTTCATTGGCTTACAAGTCCTCAATTCTATAATAAAGTTGTAATAAACGTATTCAACAGTAATTTATGAAAATGCATAAATTACAAAATATATAAAAAAGAAACGACTGCTTATACATAATGTATACCTACATAAAATGGCGTTTTTCACGCATATCAAACTGATTTATCGCGTTGTTTGATAATGGTATGTTTAAAATAACTTATTAAACACAATTCAATTCAATTTTCCACACACAATTAATTCAATACAAAGGAAAATCATTTTCAACAAAAAATTCTGAGATAAAACTGCTTCAATGGAAATTGTTCTTGTTCAGTAAATAAATTTTACTTTTACCTAAATTCTGAACGTATCTACACATTGTTTATAGTGTGATCAGTGTATTTGTGGATCTTTACTTTCATTGGCATACAGAATAAAGCTTTGTTATCATTTCAGCTAACAATAATCTGAATCGCTACTAAAAACTGTCAGATACCAATTCATTCAAATTCAAATTGACAAGAGAGCTATTTTCAATTTTTTTTGTGACGGTTTTTTTCTTTAGAGTTCTAAAAACCCAACAAGACAAGGAAAGATCTGTTTCACCCCCAACTGCGATAGACAGATATCTTAGTTTCTTGCTTCTCAATTTGAAGCGAATTCAACAGTAAATAACGATTTCACGTTACGTGCGAGTATATACGATCAAGCTTATTTTCTTTTTCAGTTGTCAGAGTCACGATAAAACCACTCCAATTTTTTCTATGCACGTGTATACCCGCATAAAACATAACAGAAATATCGTTCATTTAATTTACAGAAAAAGAAAATTAAAATTAAATTATTGCAAATTACTTACTTAAATTTGGATTTCAGATAATGGCATATAAAGAAAATTTAATCGTCTTAAACTAATGCGAAACTGATGTTTCTTACAATGTCAAAATCATCGTATTGTTAATAGGTGTTTAAGTATATTCTATAATGCACATAACTCTAATTTTATATTTTTTGGGCTCATATTATGATTGAACGGAGACTTCGTTCGTCAGTTGTGAAGACGTATATGTTGATGACACGATCTCGTAATTCCAAATTGTTTTTACTGTCACCCATCATATCATCTGGATAACGTGAGTTTCGTTGGCCAACATTCGAGATCACTTTAAACGTATTCAGGTTTTTGACAATGATATAACCTCATATGACACTTCAGAGTGACAAAGTACGTTTAAGGTCACGTAAGACCATAAAATATTCAAATTTTAAACCGTAATGAATAATCGTTTTATGGAAATTTTACTAAATTTAATAAAGTCGTTTCTATAACCGAAGAAGCATATTTATATTATTCACACGGTTACAATCCTTTATAAAAATATAAAACACCCACACTAAATTAAAAACCAAATTGTTTATTACGATTCTTATATTTAAGATCAATTTCCATTGGCAAGTAATTGTTAGTGACTTAGGCTAATTAACTGCAATATATTAATTGTTGGTAATAGGAAATAATACGAACGACGAAATTATTTTGTGGTGATAGTGAAAGTAACTGGATAATTTATGCTATTATTGTAATAACTACAGACAATTCAAGTGAACTGTTCTTGTTATTAGGTGTTACTGTTGCAGAGGTTATGACCTAGTTACTTGCATCAACAACACAATATTTAACCGAAATTGCGAAACTATTTCTTAAAAAACAATATGTAAAAATATAAAATTTTGGCCATGGACGTTCCTTTAGAGCGACTTTAAAGTCACAGAGACATAAATTAAAATCAAATACAATTTTCACATCTTTTTTTTAATCATATTTTACAGTTGAAACATCAATGAGTGAATGAATTAGTAATTAATTACCTGATTACGAATTTAGATATATTATTACAAGTTGGTATAGTGGATTGTCGCATTTTGTTTTTAGTTTGGTAACGAAATAAATTCAGTTATTTCAATTATTAAACTGATTTTTATAAAAATCAGAACCCTCATTACAGGAATAACATCACTAAGAATTCACAAGTTTTATATAAATAAATAAGACCCATCTTCAAAATAGATATTTTCGATTCATTGTTCATAAATAAATAAAAAAAGCGGTGCATCACCCGGCATACTCAGATGATCGTGGAAACGATTCAAACACATGGTTTATATTTACCAAACAGCTATTACTATCGTCATCATTGGAAAAATTCTTAATTTACGTTTATGTATGTCACAACTTGAAAAAATAAACAAATTATAACTACAAAAAACAACACAATTTTCGTGAGAATGTATCATTTCAACAGATAAACGACACTCACAATGTTCCGCAGAGAAATAGACCGTTTTATACATACATCCGTTATTTTGTGCATAGTCAATTTGCCTAGAAAGTGTGACAATAATTATTGTAGCAGTAGGTGTGATTAATTGAATATGTACGAATTAATTTTGAACCATTTTCAAATTTTATAAAGCTCTTATCATCATTTTGAT
>QDEB01096609.1:3141-22770 GCA_004193795.1 Asbolus verrucosus | reverse complement strand
TAACATATTTTAATTTCAGGTTTATTACATGGTCTCCAGAATCCCATAAGATGTGTGCCATGTCCTTTGGTTCTAAATCACCCCCTACAGTTTAAGAAGGAAGCGCAATTGAGTTTCATTCATGCCTTGGACCGAACACTCATTTATGCTCATGATGCAGGGTTTCCGGGTTTCCGGTATCAGGGAATCTGATACTGATATCAGTTTCAGAAGAAGAAAGTAGCATGTCTGGCACCACCCGGAAACCTTGCATCATGTGGACGACGGCCCCGAAAGCCCGCACTTAACTCATTTATGTTTTTATAAAAAGTAACTGAGCTTTTATTGCACAAATTAGAGCTAAAGGGGAAAAACAAGACATGAGTTTGTCGGAATTCCTTCGCTTAATTGAGGACTTTGACAATTCATGTAAGAAAGTTAAGTGGAACTGAGGGTTGAGTGGAACTGAACGCTATAAAAAATTACAAGGGACTCTTAAGAAAATCGAGGATCACCAAAAAAATGATAGAAGGCGAATATGCCGATGCTAGCTGAAATTATATGCAAATTTAAAAATTCAACAGTTACGTCTCTGTCGATGTCGATATACGTATAAAAACATGTTTTCAGATTGCCGATAAAGTTTTTTGTTGGAAAATTTTGAAAAATATTTAATCATAAATAGCTTTTATGTAAGTGAACTGAAATTTATTAAAAAATCTATTTTATTTCACATTTTTTCGTAATTTAGCTTGTAAATTCCCTACACATATTTTTGTAGATAAAAGACAACCGCTAAATAATATTAATTAGTGTTAACTAAAACTCTAGTTATAGAGAGAATTTTCACGCATTGAATTTTGCTTTTGACTGTCATTCATTATTACTTTGTTTTTGTTAACAAAACTAATTCAGGTAAGTTAGAAGAAACATCTTTAATAATAAATCAAATTGTGTCATGAAATACGCTCCTTTAACTTCATGCAAGAACAATTTCTTGGTACGTAACTGATCCATAAATCAATTGTGAATTTCTGCAATTTTCTTAAGAGTGCCAGTGCTTTTAATTTCATATTTTCTTAAAAATATTATATTTCGTGTTGCACTATAAAAGTTTCCCGATATTCTCCTGCTTTCAAAGCCATTGGCGCTGATGGGGCACCTACACATGAACATCTATACCTATTTATATAACGCTTTTTGTTAAAAAAATTTCTCAGCTTTAGTTCATATTAACTAACAATTTTTTAATGAAATTTCATGTTTTTAGCATCATGCATTCACGAATAGGTTTTTGTTTTCTTTATATATATTTTCTTTATATATATTTTATCATCATTTCATGGATGAACTAACACAATCGCTTGCTTCATAAAACACAACTTTAGAAATGTTTAAAAAGTACATTCCAAGGAGAATGGAGTGCAATTTTTGAAAATATAGTAGTGATTAAAATACAGAAATTATTTCAAGAATTTTTTTTGACTCAGCTGCGGACCTGATTCGAGTAATAAAATGAAATTTAGGTAATTCAGTTAAAGTCATTAATTTTTCAATTGTAACTGTAGCGTATGTTTATGTAATAGGAAGAAATTTAAAATAGCATTTGTAAGTTTATTATTAATTCAGTTCTGTCGAATATAATACGGATTAACTAAAATTTGTTGATCAAGTCTAACCTCCTGTTCCATTTACTCTAATAACGATTTATGTGATTGATGCATCGGTGACCATTGACTGTTACTAACGAATTAAATTATATTGAAACTAACAGGACTCTATCAAAGGATTTCACTGAAACATATATGTCAGGGAAATTACTGCAATATGAAGTTTCGAGATCAACGAGCTAGGCTTAAGGGCAATTGCTATCAACAGATATTATGTTACTCCAAGTTTAGAAAACAAGTTTTAATAAATCAAGTCATAATGAGATAAGCGCTAACTTTCATCTTTGACCGCAAATATGACCAAAAATTGTTCTTGATTTCTTATTTATGCTGCATCTCAATCACGCTTCTAATATACCAACTTAAAAATGATATTTTCAAAACACATAAAAGCAACTATGCGCACATCTGGACAGAAGATCGAAGATAACATTGTCCTTAATAATTCCTGTAGGCTCTCTTTTCCTCTTTTCTTTGTAAAAATCTCAATAAAAAAAGAAAGCCGAGGCAGGCGAGATAATCACTGATTGATATAAAACCAACTTTTTACAACAGAACAATAAACTGTCTTTCACAACACCCCAAACAACAAAAAATTCCGTACTTAAAGCCTTGAAACGTAGAATTATAAATCTCAGTCACCCTTTCTCCGAAGAAAAAATTGATACCGTCAGAAAAATAGCTCGGAGAACAATTACCACAGTATCTTAATTGACTCGGCACATTGTGGTCACTGAAATTTAAAGAGAAAAACTGGAGCTTTCTCACAAAAGAAGAAGATTATGTAGAGACACCTATTTGCCCTTTAACCTGCTCTAGCTCCCAACGACGAAACAGTGTTACATGAAGTAACGGTCGTAAGCATGTTACTTCAAATTTACCTTGAGTCGTGGATCCGATTGGGCTAATTTGTGCGTAGGATTTTCCATTGAAGACACCTCTAATGAGGAACATGGTGTTGAGGGTCTTTCTTGCAGCACTCCCCTTTCTCATCACATAATTAGGTTTCAATTAAGCGAACAAAAAGGTAAATCGCCTTCGTAAAGAAACTTATGACAAGAAACCAAATTAAATTTGGGCAGGAAATAAAGTCATCTATCTACACGAAGCCTTTGAGACGGAGCTCCGCATTAAAATATCGAGGAACTATAAGCCATGACCATCTGTTACCGAAACATGTCCATTTCTGAATTTCCTGCACCGTATGTCGAAACTTCCGCTGCAAACTCTCCCCTACTACTTTATAGAGAAGTCCATGCTGGCATCTGTCTCTTATCCAACACTAACTCATATCAGGATCACGTGACGTTCATCAATTTCATCTATTGTTACTTCGTTTTCTTTCATTTTCCTCCTCATCTCTGGCTGTTTTGATTTTTGTCAGTCTATTGCGAGCTTCTTAACAATTCCCTCATTGTATTTTAAACCCAATTTAGCTCGGAACTTGAAAATTGAATAATCAGTCTTTAAGTTTTGTTGCCTTTGTTCGCGAATTTATTTTTAATTCATTTTTCATTCTGATTCGGTTCTGACTCGCTCGAAACAATTTATCTTTCTTCGATGCACCACCTGAAACAAAATGCACAAAAATTATTGACATCGCCAAGCTCGAAGGCTTCGTGTTTTCTCGTTTCAAACATAAACCATTGTTAAGAAAAGAAATGTTCCAGAAATTATCCAGCAGACTTAAAAGAAACGTCACGATATCGGAAGCTCGCACACTACACTCCGGAAATCAGAATCTGACGTTCACTTGCCCAAACAGATTTTATCTATTTATTATCGGTCTCGAAGCAATTTTACAACAGAGTTTTTATTTCTTTAGAACAAAATACATTTTCGAAACTTTTATTCTTGACCCCGGCAAAGGGTCTGCTAAATGGACTGGAAGCACATTTGTAACTACTATTGACCAACTCACTCTACTTCCTTCATCTTTATATTCTGCAAAAACTAATTATCTCTGCTATCTTGAATGAAAGAAGTTTTCTTTAGTGAAACAACTTTAACAGCCGAAAGGACAAGTTCGAGTGTCCACTCGGCCAAATAATTGCCTACAAAAGCTATATTGGCCTAGAACTCCTAATTATACTTTTTTGCCAAATTATGAGATAAAAGCGCTTGACAAACAACATCACAAATTAGTTATTTATCACAGTTACTGAATTTAATTATGCGTCGGGTGGCACAAAAGCCAGTAGGAAAATCAAAATAAAAACAACTCTTTTGAAATTAAAGTACAAAGGTTCACAGATAACGAGACTAATTCTATTTCAGTCGACTGTGACCACAAATTAGAACTGTCTATAATAGAAACTCATACTTGCAAAAACAAAGCAGTTATCACTTAGTTTTTGATTACAGTTTCGTTAGTGGGGTACATTTTTGGAAATAATATTATTTATCCAATTCTGAGAGCTGTACTGTGCTGATGAAAAGACGAATAATTGGTGAAATGACCTGAAATAGTGTGATGCTTTATCTCAATTTAATAGGTTCTGTCTTACATTAAGAATTTTATTAAGGCAATTGCCAAAGAAGCCGGCCTTGTGAAAACAGGCAGTGGTGCCAACCAAATAACACAGCTTTAAAATTCGATGACGCTAAAGCAATTAATTACGTAGTTGTTACACGATTTCAAAAGTTTAATGTCGGTGGGCGAGGTGATTGTAAAATGTAAATATGAAGTATGGATTTCGCCAGCTTTATTAACTTTGCATTTAAATTTCAATGCGTATTCAGTGTTTGAAGGCGGATCATTTAATTTTTTCCTTTCAGTGAAATTGAATACACAAAGGAATAATTTGAAAGCTTTGTTATTCTTCAACGGTGTCGTAAAAAGCACCTACAAATAAGAGTCTTTTTATATCGCGAAGATAGACATTTCACTTGTTGGAAATGTGCGAGTGACACGTCGGTGCGTCGTATGTGGACGCCCTGCGTCGTGACGCTACAGCATAATAAGTTTTTGCATGGTGTAAGCCTTAATTCAGGGAAACCCTGCTCTCGACAGGTTACGGCGCACTTCATAAAAAAAGGCGTAAAAATACCGCAAGGAAAATGTCCGTGAACTTGGAAAGATGAATAATCCTGGTCTGAATTTATGGGGATTTTTTGTTTTTGATGTTTGAGATGAATTATTAGCCTCTCTACTGCCTCAGCTGGAAATTTGTATTCATTTAATGCATACGAATGTATTGTTTAAATTTACTGTATGTCATCGCCCTTCGACCTTACGACGACACTTTTTAATCAGGATAGAGCCATAAAACCTTACTGGTTTGATTAAATTTAGTAAACATTCGTGTATTTATTCGAGCCAATAAAAGCGAGCAAAGCGCCGCAATGAGTCAAAATTTATTTTAACGACGGATTTAAATTTTTATGAAGACTATAATGGGTGTAGAGCCATATTGAAAGAAACCACTTTAAGAGGAATGCAGGTCTTGTTCAGTTGCAAGCTTTATTATGTACCTTATCATTTTTATAGCAGAGCTTTCTCTTGTACTTGCGGAAAGCCGATTCATCACCTTAACATACATGGCGGTTTGTGGGCTTTCATCTGACCCTTTGGGCATAAATCACATGTTATACATTATATCGAAAAACGTTTTGTAGGAATTTCTATAAATTATGCAGGACGCAATTTTTCATAAAAACCCAATACAATACATTGATTTGTACGTTTGAAGAATACCCAAAATTTGTATCGAAGCTCTCAGAATCGACCGCCTTACACTATTTAACACATCTGCACATAAATGTTAAAGCCTAGTGAAATGCAGCCCAAGTGTGAAGCGGTTATTATTATTTATTGCTTTTATTCCATGAAATATGCAATGAAACGTAACGAATTATTCAAATTAAAGCGTTTGCAGGTATCTAGTGAATTGAAAATTCAGATGTACAATCCATAACGCTATTTCATTGTGATTTGCTGATTATTAGTTACTTTTTCCCTCGACTGATGTGTCTGCTCACAAATTTCAATTCAGACCAGTGATTTTATGTTTTATATGGCTGCTCGTGTTGTTGCAAAAACCAGTTGTGTTATTATTACTTGCAATTTCGAACATGCATTACATCCATCTCTACATAATGACGGTAAAACAAACTGATTCAATCATCACCATTAAAAATTAAATTCTGCTGTAGAGGTGTAACAAACAATCTTTGGTATTTTCACAGAAAAGTTCAGTTCTTTTTGATTATGAGCATGAGGTGTGCCACTCACGTGATTTGAGCCGCCGAAATCACACCATTTTTCAACTTTCTACCAAATTACAACGATCTCGTTTATTTGGCTGCATTTCGTCGAACAATGTCACGATCATTATTGTATTCTGTGTTTGTTGTGTTGGCAGCAAACAGGATATCCATACAAATAATTTTTATTACGCATATACCTATTCCCAATCGAAAACAACTCAAGCAAAATACTTTGCTGTATGCAAAACAAACAGTTAAAATATTTACAATTCAGAAGAAAGCCATTACATAAACTTGGCCTGATATAAGAAAAACATTTTGCAAGGAATATTTTCAAGAAAAGACGATTTTCTTTATGCTTTTGTCATTACAAAAGTTACAAAAAAATGTATCCGTTTTCATTCAAAACCTTGTCATGCATAATGTAGGAAAAATGCGAAGTAAATATGATTTGTGCACTCCGATTCTAAACCTTGTTTTAAGCAAAAGAGATGCAGAAAATATAAAATCACGTACCTGCTTCCCGATTTAGATGTATAATGAATGCAAGAGCAGCAACCGAAATTGTATTTCCGTACAGTAGATTTAATGGAAATCTGCATGTGTCTCTTTAAATATGCCGAAAAGATTGTGGAAGCTTATTTCTGGCGAAAATGTCACAAGCGCAGTTGGTTTTGGCGATTTATTTTGCTTGATTACCACAATATGGAGCCGCCAAATAAGCAGATCCGTTCTTCTACTGCGTCAAAATTCCGTCACTCACCCACATAAAGTTGAACCGCCAATAAAATGATTATTTTCGCCGTCATTCCCAACCGCTGAAGCAAATTTAAAAACAATAATTCGGTTGATTTTCAACTTATGTGGGCAATAAAAGGAGTCAATCCGAGTTTAACCGGAGGAATTTCCGACGGCGCCTGTTTCCTTCTATTCCAGGGCCGAACCTGATGCAGGCCCAGGATGAGTTGGAATAAAACGAACGGTAATTCGGAGGAAAGTCACGTTTGCTCTTTGACTTACGATTGTTTTAGGAATCGCGTATTATATTTGACGCTGAAAAGATTACCTCGCATAACAAAGGTCGCCCTCGTGACCTTACGAACTTTATAATGACATTAAAGCAGACGGCTTTGTCGAGAGCAAATAAATTTGGGGCTATTGTGCAGCTGTAAATAATAAATTAAGTGTAGTAATTAAGTTTGCACATGACAAAGTTAATATTGACTGCTGGCCATCCATAACTTTTCCACCATTCATCATATCATTATAAATGGCGACACTGAAATTTCGACAATCCCACCATCGAACAAGACTCGTGATCAATCACTCACTTTTGTCCTCATTCAAGCTCGTGAAAAGTTTAATTTTCCTCTCGGAATTAACATGAAGACAACGTTATTTCTGGGGATACAAATTGAAAGTTTTCTGCAAGTTGCCAGCTGCACGTTTCATATAAAGTAACAAAAAATATCGTTTCAACGCATCTGACATATGAAATCTGATACCGCAAGAAGCATATGTTACTTTTTGATGCATTCTCAGGTTGTATTTGAACTTTAATGCAAGCCACCAGACTGACCTATTTCTTCTGGCAAATCTCTTTAATAATATCGTCGGATATATTCATGTTCATTTGCAAGTTTGCTTCACTTACAGGTATTGCAAATCAAATTTCCTTTGTTATGTTAAAATATAGTGGAAAATGCTTTGAAAATGTATATTTTAATGCGATATTGGAGATTTATGCGAAGCCACCCGGCGCATCCACCATATTTGATCATGATGTTCTAAAACCAGACATGAAAGTTGTAAATACCGACTTATGAATATTCGTTTATTATAACGATTTTAGTTTTCTATTGGTAAAGTCATTTAATTTACAGCAGTGAAATATATACAAGAAATTTTTTTACATTTTTTCACTCATTTCTACAATTGTATTTTAGTTTTCCTTCTTCCTCAATTACAGTCCCATCCGCTTAATAAAAAATGTTTTTCACAATTTAATCTGTCTCTTTTCACACATTTATCAATCAAATATGGTAAATCACCATGTCGACAGCATACATCCTTGTTTAACATCTTGTTTTATGTTAAAAACATCACTCATCTTCCCATTAACACATGCTTTTGCTTTATTTATAATGTCATGCTCTGTCATTAGTATCAAAACATGTGGTTTCACACTACAATCACACAACGTGTCTTCCAGTGCGGTAATGAAAAGTAAAACGAAAGGAAATAGGTGTGAAAAGTTGACTTTTTTAAGACAAAAATTGTTGAATATGTAAAGAAATAAATAAAAGTAAATAAAAAATTAAAATAGAGCAAATAATCGAAAAATACCAGCTAGAGAACAAAACACGCAAATAGAAAAAAATGGAATCGAAAATAAAATTTATAAAAATATTACAAATTAAAAGAACAAGAAAATGAAAAACTGTCATCTTCATTGATGACTTCCTCTCAAAATTCATCATTCATATTTTTTCTCGTTTACAATCCTACACACAATGTTTAAACAAATTTTTGTTTGCTTCATTTTTGGGCTTGTATAAATTTATATTACCACACTGCACCTCTTATAATAAAACCATTCCCTTCACCATAATCAATTTTTTATTGAAAATTGAAAAGCTCTGATACAAAATACAAAGTGTAACAAACTGTATATACTAGTGTCATAAATACAAAAAATGACACATTTACGATTATTGTGCATTGAAATTGTTTCGTTTCCAGAAATTATTGCGAATGAAAATACACCTGTCTGAGACTGATTCGAGGTTCAATAAACAATCCAGCGGTCGTAAAAATTGCCTGAAACTTAAATGTACTAACATTGTATCTTTTATAGCTGCACATTAAAAGTGTCGATTGATTTCAACCAAACTCGAGCTCCAGTAACAGTGATAAAATATCAGTGTTTTATTAAACTGTAAACGACCGTCGTTTCCCTAAGGCATTTTAATCTCTCGTTAGCAATTAATAATTCCAGCACCATCCTCTGCGGATTTCCGTGATGTTTTTAAAAATTCCCGAGACAGTCGAGGAACTAGACTAACTAAAATCACAACTTCTCAAGTTTCAACCGGAAATGATAATATGAAGGAAATTTTCAATGATAAATTTTCCTTCATTCCTCGCGTACGTGTTTGTTGTGCAAAAGAAAAGTGGATTTATCAGAGTCTCTTCTTAACAAATTTAAAACGATCACGAGTTAACGGAACAATTATCCTCCCTAATTTAAATTTTACTGTTAGTAGTATCCTATAGGAGATAAAGTTGGGAGCATTTAAATGTTAAGTGCTTGCTTTCCTGTTGGAAAACTTTAAACGCTTAATATAAAACCAGGTAATTAACCATTTTACAAGAATCGAGATAACCGCAAATTGTCATGTATACAAAGAGAATCGCAATTTTTTATTTCACTCGGGAAAAACAACTGTTTGAATAATTTTAATCAGCGGAATGAAATCTAGTTTTTTTTTTAACCACTCTGGTAAACGAAATGTTGCACAGTAGGAGGAATTTAATAATAATTTTAATTATAATAATTACAGTTAAAGTGAGAAATGCAGTTTGTATTATTTTGTAATATTGTAGGAAGATAAGCTCGTTGGCGGTGTGTTCATTTCTCTATGAAATTGCGTTCAATTATTTAAACCTGCAGCTATACATACAACAATAATTTAATAATGTTGATGAAATATAAATGTCATATTTTCATACATTATTAAATGCGTCGCTAAGCTCTCTTACCTTCACCAATTTATCAATTAATATTTTACAATTTACTTGCTTCGGAATTGTCAGTTATACCTTTGTTAAATAAAAATATTTAATAAGACTTATTTTATCGTCTTGAAAATGTTTCTTTGGTACTTAAATTAATACGACCAATTCTGGAAAATTATGGCTAATTATTGGCCAAATAAACATTAAAATTTTTTATTTTTTATCGGTGAAGTTAAAACCAGTTGGAATGAAAAATTCACGAACTGTCTACGGTTGTTACAAATATGAGCGATAATAATCAATGAAATTTAAATTTATCAACATATGTGAGCGGTAATATTTTGATGTAAACGGAAGGGATTTTAACAACTTGCAAAATAATTTGCCATTGTCATTAAAACAGTAATAACAACATCAACAAAGCTTTGTAATATTTTCATACAAATATTTTTTCAGTATATTTCGTGTAACGAATATCAAAGAAAATACTCGTATCTGATCAAATTTTGAAAACTTTTACGTATTTCCTGCTTGATGAACCTAGCATATTCAGGAAAAGTGTGTTTTTTGAAAAATTTGTATGACTTTGGACATTGTAATAGTTGTCCAATCTTTATTAAAGTTGCATTCAATTTTAACTAGAAATCTGTTGTACCACTTCCTGTACTGGGATTTAATAAATTGGTTAGTTTCAAAAAAAAAATTCTATTATCCCGGCGCATCCACCAATTTATAGTTTTTAAAAGCTTGTTATTCGAGGGTTTGAAATATGTCGTTATTCAATTCTTGGAAAAGTTACCTCAAATTGTAGCTACAAATCTAGTCTACAATCTCCTATTAATAATTTCACAATAGGTTTCTAACCTCTAACCAAATCGAAATCCAATTATGACATTTTTAGATAATTGCATCATTAAACCTTAAAAATTATTAAACAGTTAAATTTATTTAATTAATATCGACTAGGTTAAAAAAAAACAAACAAAAATCGCATATATTTATAAATCGTAGTATTTTTGATATATCAAAATATATACCTATTTACGCATATAAGTTTCTCTCGTTTTTATACTTCAACAAATAGAAATTGTCATCCTGTTTTACGCTATGTATATTGCAATACATAGTTTATTTTTAGCAATTTATTTTAAATACATGTTTTTTGATAAAACTTTTTGGATTTTCTGAGCAATCACTTTTTAAAGAAATAGATTCATCTAATGATAAACTTTATGGTAGAAATATGTATACAACCTATAATTGACATCTGTTTATGAAAGATACCCTTATCATGGTAAACCTCTATCAAACTGTTAAAGTTCGCTTACATTTCTAAGCTGTAATTTGGGATTTACGTTTGAATCAATAACATCCACTAACAATTTCTTTTTAAATTTATGTGTTTATTTTTAACTGAATCAATTTACAATCCCACTTGCAGTAAAATTTTTCAAACTTAACCGCAGCTTTAACAAAAGTAGTAAAGTTTATTCGTTCAATGTTTTTCTCTAGCATTCTAAGAAATTTGCATTTGCTCTTAATCTCAACAGTGCAGTTTTACTCTTTCAGCATCTAGATGGGTCTTTGGTACTGAAATATTATTTAATAGTAGAATACATTTCAAAACCGTTTGCCTCAAACTTGTATATTTTGAGTTAACATAATCTTACTGGGAGCCTATTTTCAATGGTTGTTGTTGATGTGGCAATAGGGATTTTTCCACAATAATCGTCAGTATTGTTTGTTCATACATTTCTTCATTTCACAAGTATAACGTTCGCAGGAAAAAGTAATTAACACGATACAGTTCAAAATATCAACTCCTAGCGCAACTCCTTCTAGAAATATAGACACTTCCGCATCATACGAGATATGTCCACCGGAAATTTCTGAGTTATTTCATAGCCGAACTAAAAAATAGAAGATCGAATTGCTCACCTCCAAAATTAAATGTATACAGAAAAAACTTCTGTAATCGGCTGACCTGAACATTCAAACTCGAATGGTATTCCAGGATAACTGGAGGACAAAATTCTTGTTATAATCTCTAAGATGCATGTTGAAAAGTTTTAATAATGTAAAACTTCAGAGCCCTGGGCGAGCAATTTTATTATAAGAGTTCACCGTGTGGAAAATTTTTTTCAATATGGTGTTAATCTTCACAGTGTTATGTTGGAATTTTTTCTTTTGTGGTGCAGACGAACAAAGCGCTTTTCTGCTACTATCATTAAATCTAAAAATACACGTTCTTTTTAAAATTGCGAGTTTGTCCATTCTTACGAACATGGAAACAGTAACAATTCCCATTTTGATGAACTCGTTTATACGAACAAAAAGTAATTTAGATTACCAACAAATAAAACCTTCGTGCATTATTTAAACCCTCCTGAGCTTACTATAGATGTAATCCATAATACCTTGGATTAGATATGACGAACCCAGGATCGCCCTCCTTTCATTCCATTTTGCTTTTACATTACCTTTCGCAAATTAAAATGCGGCTTTGAATGTCATTGAGAAATCACTTCGATGTTTTTAATTATCAACAATTTATTACATCAACCCTTTGATCAGTTCTGACGCGATTAAACCTGCAATGTTTCAAATACAGACGATATTACCGTCATAATTTTCCGCGACGTAATTTAAACACATACTCCTGTGTGATATTTCATGCCATTACTCCACAAATTACATGCATAGACCAGCCATAATCCGAACGACATTTGACTCATCAAGTCTTTAGTAATGTTCAAATATTCATTTTAACGCATTTATCTTCAGAAGTTTCATTTATTTCGTTCGTGATTGTACATCGAAATACGTTTTCGCTCAGGTCGTCTGAATTACTGCGTTTTAGTCCCTCAAAATAAAACTATGGGATACAGAGCCGAATCCAGGATGCAATAAAAGGTAGAAAGCGATAAATACCCAATGGATGTTGTAGTCCGAGACCCCGTGGCGATATTCTTAACCAAAAGCTCGCATGTAGGTGGTTGAATTCATTTAACAGGAATGCATTTGCATAGAGACACTTGAATCTTGTTCTATCACTCTTAGCACCATCTTTGTCTTTATCCGGTTGCTGATGGCCGTGTGCGAGAGACAGATATCGTTAACGATAAGTTTTCAATGAAGCTTTTGCTTGAATTATCAGTAAGTTGCCTCATTCAGCCTCATTTAACATATTACTTCACTTGCCCCATTCGAATATAGTGTAACCTAGAATTATAAGGGAAAAATTATGAAAAGACCTTTAAATTCGCTCAGGAAAACATTTATACTTGTCTCAAAGAAAATTGGTAAAGTGATTAATGTACCCAAGGTGGTTACATGTTTGTAATTTCACTCTATTTAATTAAATCATCCCCAGTAGTTAAGGTAAACTGAGCAACCGAACTGAAATTTATTTAATTAACACGAAACGGTTGCACGATTAAGTTTGAAATTCAGTAACAGTTTTAAGCTTTCTTTTGACGCCCCATGTCTAATTCAGTTTTACAACAAACTGACATTAGGTATCTGCCATAAAAAGTGAGAAATCAAATTTTTGTTCTCTTTGTTTTAGTCGAAAATCGTTATGTTGCCTTAAACGTAAAAATGCATTGCTTTTATACTCACTTACCATTTCATATTCGTTACCAAGTACAATCAAAGATTTCCTTTGTTAAATTAAAAATTTCTTTTTTTTTTTGGAAATTTTTCTTTGCTTTGTCACAAAAGAGAGTATCAAATGGAGCAAAAAGCTATACAAAATTTTTCTAATCAGGACAAACTGCTTTAACATTTGTTATCCTGTGAGCAATGATGTAATGAAAAGGATTATTTATGTGGATTGAAACTAATAGTGTATATTATGTAATGTTCTACTCACACAACCAATGAAAGGTAAAAAAATGCGTTAACTTTCTCAACTTAATATGTGGCTACAAATACATTAATACAACCGAATTTCGTTCAATGTTCATACAAATAGAAATTAATTTTTTTATTCAGTGTACCATAACCCACACAAAGTTGTTCCTATTGTCTTGAAAACAATCCTAAAAATAAATTTAAGAGTCATAAAAATTCAGAAAAATGCTATAATACAGTTGGAATTTTATTGAGGTGCACTATTAGAACAATAGTTAAAATTAAAATTCCTCATTTGTACCATCTAATTAAACACAGGTTTCGAACATAATCAATTAATTAAGACTGCACAAATTTTCCTCCCTCACGGCGCCTTGCCTTAGGGTATTTCCGACGAACCCCTACTGAGAAACAGGAAACGTCGAATTCAATAGTCGAGTTGATTTGAGTTTTTCTTCTGATTTTCGTTTTTCTTTTTGACTACTCTATTTTGTAAAATAGTTGGTAACAAGCTCCACTTTTATCAAAGAAAAATTCGCAACGACAAAAGAGATAATCGAGGCGAGCTTTTGTCAGAATTTGAAGCTACACCATTTCATTACGTTAATAATAACGCGTGAAGTACTGTTACGGAACGTCCCTAATAAGATTTCATTTACGGAAATAATTTAATGTTCTCATCCTTTGAAGTAGCTCGAAAAATAGAGACCTCGGCTGACGAGATCGAGTATTCAACTTGTAAACTGACGACTGCTAACGTTTCAGTTACTTACTCGAATTAAAACACGATATGGAAGAAAGCTCAGGAAGACGCTTTTGAAAGCAACAAAGTTAAGCTTATTCCTGGGACACTCCAGTAATTATCAAATGTGGTATTCTAATTAAATAAGTTAAATTAGAACTAGTTTTCCCCACGTTTCACTGATTGCTTTCCACTTACCACTATACAACTAAAATCTCATTCTTATTGAGATTAAATTAACATTTCTTATTCAATCACAATGCAGAAAACATTCTGTGACTGTATCAAAAATAATATTATTACCACAACAGAAGGGTTTCGGATCTACTGAAATATTACTGTCGACTTGGCTATATCAAAAGCAATTTTGGCGCTCAATTTTCTGTTATTTATAAGCAAAATATGAAATTTGGTACAATCTGGCTAAATTGAAAGTAATAAAATCGCATATTTAATACGAGCATCTTCGCTAATAAATTAACCGTTTTATTATATTATTAAACAGTGTTTATTGTGAACCGCAAGCCAATATTACATTTCTTGTTTATTCGAAAATTTTCCATTCCGCCATGCGTTGAGAAATTGCTTGCACATTCTTATACATACAGAAATATGTAAAATTGTATCTGCATATTGAGAACGACATTGGTAGTTTTAAAAAGTGATGAAAACGGAAAAGCGTTCTATTCAACTATTTATAGAAACTTCAATATGTAGTTTGAGCCTTTTCTGTATCTTTCTTCATCATCGACGGTTAAATGGTACAATTCCGACT
The DNA here is from genome assembly GCA_004193795.1 of Asbolus verrucosus. Lineage (NCBI taxonomy): Eukaryota > Metazoa > Arthropoda > Insecta > Coleoptera > Tenebrionidae > Asbolus > Asbolus verrucosus. The sequence continues at coordinate 7,802 of QDEB01096609.1, read as the reverse complement.
CTTCAGATGTATTTTCGGTTGCCTATACAAACATGAACAATGAAGTCTGAAACTTTTGTCAAATTAATACATTGCTCTGTGAATGTAGTTCAGAAGTTCATAATTTAACCAATTATTGTCGGTTAATGTTTATTTGGATTAAACCTAAACCGAAATAAATCATCATACGCCTACGATTCTCTAAGGGTGCATACACGTAGACATTTTTTTACGAAGATTTAAAAGCACTTTGTTATTCCTTGCCCTTTTATTAGCGGCGCCATCTGAATCTCTTTTATGTCTTTTTAGAGCTCATATATGTGGCTGTGAAAGATATAAACTCCACCAAAATAAATTTCTAAATGAAAAAGCTGCGATGATCTGACATATTATAATACTTGTTTTTACCGAAGTATACGCTGAATAAACAATGTGCAAAAAATTTATACTCTGAAACCTTTCTACCTTACTCTGAAACATTGTTTCCACAACATCATGTAGTCCAACAGACATTTTTTCAATTTCTTTTTATTTTAGATTAAATAATAACTAGATTATGTGCTACTGTCAGTAAATTGTTCCTTGTTCCGAAATTTTCCGGTTTTAACATGATCGAATTCTGGCAGCGGGAAGATAAATAATAAATATATTCGATAACACGTCGTTCTGAAAACGACTTCAGTGCACAATAATTAAAGGTAACATTTCCAGTTTATAATTTTTAAGGAATCAAACCTATTCTTTAAGGACCGATTGATTAAACGTCAAGCATCGACTAAATTTAATTTTTCACTTCATACATTTAAATTAAAATAGAACAGTACTGCCTTAAGGAACAAAAGCTCCATCTTTATAGTGAAAAATTACACACAAATGCTATGTTTTAAAGTAAGCCACTCGTTTATTATTCGTGTCATGTTTAATCTTCGTTTCTGTATTGTCTGTAATGGCAACAGCGTTGCAACGATTTTATTTGGTTTCAAACTAATGAAACCAGGAACAAAAACCACGTCAAGCACATAAAGCGACAAGCTTTTTGCTTTTTGCACCTTTTTCTATGGTAAATTCCGTGAACTCTCTATTGTTGATTAAAGAATCTAATTGCGCTTTTCAGTTGTCATGCATTTACTTTAGGCAATAAGTCTACAAGTTTAAAGCTCATTTCTGATTGTAACACAAAAAGCACTTCATGTTTCTAATTTGGTGTCTATTAGGCGGCGTTTGTGTAATTCAGTTATAATTTAAATACCGTCACGACCATTGGTTAAAGAGAAAATTGTTGAAGGGTTAGCAGTATGATGGAATAATTACGAATTAATTTTTCTACAATTCAAATTTTCCTGAGAATGAAATTTTGGTGTTTCGTTTTTGCGTCGAGAGACAAAAGCTGTCACGATTTGTTGGAATTAAAATGTCTATTCAGCCCTAAATCAAAATCAAAACGACGTTCCAGTTCAAATCCGCCCCAATAATCCAACCCGGAGAGGTAACGAAACTTGTAATTGCTCCAATAAGTCAATTATTGTATAATGCGTTTTGCTCGACGGACATTTTCGTTCATGCAAACGTACAGCGAATCCAAAATCTGCCCTAATAATGCCCTTTTGTTCACGTTCTGTTTAATTTATGGCCGGTGCAAGAAATTGAAAGGGGAATTGAATGGTGGACAACATTGTCGTTTTTATTCTTGGATGATATGCAAAGATATTTTGTTTTATGGGGTTATGCAAAAAAAGCAGGAGGAAATAAAATTTCATTTTTTATGACAATGGTCAAGCAGTAAAACTTTATTCGTTATTTATAAAGGTTCTCTGTTCAATTTGGAATTATTCATGGCGAAATAATTTTTGACAAATGACAAAATTGGCAGTCTGACTTTATCTAGATAATTTCAATTATTTTGAGCCCACTCTGAAGTTCTGAAAATTAAATGGCAACTAGCATCGCTTAATTAACAATTCTCTGTTGGCAAAATACTTTCATAATTATTACACTTTACTACCCATAAGCTCTTTCATTAATGTGCAATAAATATGTATATTTTTCGTTCTCGTTACGTTTTATTTTCGCATATATTCCGAATAATCAAATTTCGCTCATGATAAAACGAACTCCATACTTTATCGAAAAATTGACTCGTAGATTTTAAAGAGTAATGTGTCGATCGCTATTCATAGCCAAATAAATTTTGATTAAAATGGCACGTTGTAGCTCTTTTGGACAATTCGCAAATCCAGTGATTACTTGAAGAATTTGTGTGGCGCTCGTGCTCCGAACGTAATTGGAATTTTTTCTGTCAGAACCTCGCCGGCGAGTAAAATTGAATTGTAAGTTCCGCATCAAAAGCGAATTGTAAAAAAGTTTTCAGTTTCACGCGAGTACTTCGGCAAAATAAACAACGAACGAGTGCAAACACCGCTTAATTCGAGATAAATTTCCATTTTTCTACACGGTTTCCATACCGACACTAGCAAACACGTAATCTTTTAAATCGACTCCACAGCACACAAGTGAAATGCAAACAAGTAAATTCCCAGGTAACTTTATTCAGGATTTACTGCATTAGCTAATTTGGGGCCCTCGAGAGCATTTAACTGAGTGGAACGTGTATATAAAGGGAGCAAACCTTCTCCAAGACCAATATAAGTTAAGACAGATTTTCAGTGTTTACAGCTACTCAACTTTGCACTTTGTTAAATGCCGGCTTGTAATCACCCACATTTTTCAGCAGTTTTTTCTAGTTCGTGTCTTCCATCAGTTAAATTCGCATTTGACTTAATGTTAAACAGAATGAAAAATTCAGATATAAAGACCGTTTGATGCCGTCCCTTTGAACATTTTGTAATGCAATTTGCGTTAGGAGATTCACAAATAAATCAATTGTCATCAAACTCGACTCCATCAGCTTTCAAAACAGTCCATTGTTGACTTTTTACTTTTCGCTAAAGATAACATTTAACAATAGTTACCGTGTAATAACAGTGGATTTAGGGGAGAGTTGAATTCAGTCGAAATGTTTATTCTGTGTATCGTGCGTTGTAAAATAGGCAAAGTAAATATAATTAAGTTTTGAGATTAATTACCCTCAAGTTTATTGATAGAAGTTAAAATTCATGTCGTGAATCATATTGAGTTTCCACTAAGTTTACATATTAAGCAAATTAGGTACCGCTAAACTTAAGGTAAGTTTAGCACTAGACGCAACTTACCAACATGACCACCACGAGCAACTCGATGCATCTAAATGACTTCTGCTATGCCTAAGACACGACAAATTTCGCCAAAGACAGTTTTATTTAATACCTGTAATTTACTCAGACTTAATCGCAACCCATTAGGTTCAGGTACACTCGAGTCAATTTTAATTAAATTGATTAAGGACATGTGTAAACTCGTCCCCGAAGGATAATCAAACTTGGCAAAGTCGAATTCGCGCAAATAAGTAATCGAATTTTAATTGAAAACTGGCGAGAACTATCTATATTTAGACGATATTGCATTTTCTTCAGATCAATTGTGCGAACTCATCGGACGAAATTGATTAGAAAGTTCAATATATTTCGGCATCCTTATCGGAACTTGGGCGTGATTAAATTGAAAATGATTTTTCGACATCAATTATAATCGGCCCTGTTCAAGATTCTTTAAATGTGCGCGTCAATTTTTTCGATAATGTCCATTGTCGTCATCAAAATCCAATATCAATCATTTCGGTATGTCAAATTCAGTGTTTTATCAGGAAGGCAGGTCCGATCTAGGCAACACAACATACATATTTCAGACGCTATCGAAAGAATTCATGTACCGAGTGATTCATTTTGGCGGTTACACTGCAATGTTTCAATTAATTTGAAAGATAAAAACGTACACTTTTAGAGACACAGGATGCAGGATTTATTTGAAATTTAGTTGATTAACAACAATAAAGTTCTATTGGCTTTCGCTATCAAACTTCATTTTAATCAACGCAATGTGAGATTAGATTAAAACTTTAAAAAATTTTCTTCATTTAGCTCGATTTTCTTCCGCATAATTTTTAAATTCGCGAATAATTGCCCACAAGCTGGACAGTTGACCTTTCCGTCAGAGCGAAATTAAAATGCTTTCAAACTTCCGTCGAAGTAAAGCCGGTACCCTCATCTCGGCTAAGTCATATCACATCCTCAAAATTAAATAAGATGTCACCAGTTCCGAAAACGAGGGTCGTCAGACTCCAGAGATATCAGGTTTCTTCTCAAGAAGAAATAGTCTGTTATTTGTCAAAACGTCCGGAATTTTTATTAATAAGAATGCAAGTTTTTATGTCGAAAGTCGCCGGCCGGGGAAAAAGTAAAAGTTTTTATTGTTCCACTAAACGACGTGTTGAAGGACCAATATAGTAGGAACAACATAAATTGTGTGCTTCGGCGAGATGAAATACTTAATCCTGACTGGACATTAATCAAAGCTTTTATCATATATCTCATAAAATTTACACCCCTAAGAAGCTGTGTTATGTCGCAATGTAATAAGGGAGTTATGTTCCTATTTTTGGAATTACTAAATCAAATTGTGCGCAATCTCTATTATGTAAAGCGTTTATGTTGTTGCGGCGGAAGATCACTTCTCTCTAGAGATGTGTTCTCTTTTAGTATCCAATTAAAATACTAAAAACAACTTAAATGAGATTTTTAAATGATTTT
>QDEB01096594.1:0-22281 GCA_004193795.1 Asbolus verrucosus | reverse complement strand
ATAGCCTCCACATAAAAATTGATGGAGAATATTATGCGACGCACACGTCGTGTGCCGCATAATCGGAGGTGTATACCTACTAAATGCACATATGTGTCTATATATATATAAATAAAATAAAATCATTGTTGTTTGCTGGAAACAGTTTTTTGTAGAAAGGTCACAATTTGGTGTAGCATGTTACTTTATAGCCTCACATTTTTAAGCTGCGATACTGATCGTTTACACTCCTTACAAACACCTACACCTTAAAATTTCAACATCAAAGCAAAACGAAATCGACAAAAGGTCAATACGTTAAGTTGTCGTTGTTTGCTTTTTCTCTTGACATAAATCAGAACAAGAATCAATTGTAAATTGTGAGGTAACAAAAAATTACCCGATGCAAACCAACAATAACTGGAGGAATTGTTATTTTCTTATTGCCGGTGAAATTCATCTATAATGTATTTTCTGTTATATATAAAGAAAAGTACTCACAAAAAGAAATGTAAGTTATAAAATGATCTAAGAGGTATTTACAAGACTTATAAAAGATTCTCCATTATTTTTCTTAAGATATAACTTCTACAATCCTCTTTATACTACAACTAAATTAAATTCTTCATCATATTGTCCACGAATGTGTACATCAAGTTCTCCACTTCATTCAGGCATGAAATGAATTTTATCTCTCTTGAATGTTTATCAATCTTGTCGATTTTATTTCATTCATTGTGGATTATTCTATAATAACCATTTAAATTTAGAAGTAATTGACCTGCGCAGACAATTGACACCGTAACTTCTGAAACATTCTGGGTATTGTAAAATTAAATTATACTTATCAGATAATTATGGTTAGAACAAAAAAAAAAAAAAAATCACGTAGAGGAAACAAAAACAAAAAGATAACTTTACGAGATCTATGATTTTCTGGAAATGACTCGATCCGAACCTTAATACCAACAGCGATTAACTACATACTCAAACAACATAAATTAGCTATAAATTATAACCAATAACAATCGACGGTTGTCAATTATAATAGTTGTGAGCTATAGTTATGAGTTATAAATTAAAACTGTCTCTTTTACACAAAAATTCAGTGCCGGAATTAGAGGGGAGAAGAAAATTAAGAATAAATGGTCCGCTAAATCATATCGACCAAAATTATTTCCATTATTACAAAATGTGGCTGGCTTGTCAGCATTTTACGGCCCGTTTCCAGTAGGATATACAATATTATTTACTGTTATGTGTTGTTTATTTGCCGATATTCCCGAAAATTTGAGATAAATTTCACCTGAATGTATCGGGAAGGGTGAATTAAACAAGGTCGTTTTGCAGTCATTATGGGACGACTATTTATGAACACAAATCAGACTGGAGATTGGGTTGAAAATAACAAATTGGCGTTTGTTTATTTATCCATTACAGAATACCACTGCAACAGGAAATTGTTATTTTTTGAATGTAAGCACGATTTTACAAATTATTTTCCAAAATATCATTGACAGACCATAGATAAAGTTATTTTTTTGAATGAGGGAGTTAGAGATGGGACACCATTAATATAGGTGTCTGTGTCGAGTTCATCACCGCCCATATGTGGGAACATAATTACTTTTAAGAGGAACAGATTTACTATTACGCAAAGTAACCTTGTTTGGACAAGTGTAGGTAGACATCCTATTCAAGTTTGTCAAGGCTGTTTCGAAATCGCATTGCAGCTATGACATCTGTGAGTTTTATACAGATTGTAAAAAGTTTTGCTTTTTTTTTAGTGGTTTTGTTTTATGACGCCATAAATTTCTTGGGTTAATAATGGACGCCTTGTTTCATTGTTTATCCTCAAGGATGAGTTTCGTGTTTTACCTATGCAGCAAATAACATTTTAACCTAATTAGTTAATTTACCCTAATAACAACCTTTTGTAATTAGACTAGTACAACGTATATAATTCCACACATGAATAAAACAAGAGTCGAAATGGTCAGATAGAGGTGGTCGATAGTGATGCGTGCGTCATCTGTCATCCGTCAACTTTATAAATCGAAAAATAACTTACTTGTCTGGTCTTCAATGTAGGAAATTAATAGTCCGTTACAGTTTCACATGTTTGTAATTCTGAAACATAATAGTGCAGGTCTGTTGGTAACCGTTATTTAAGACTGCCTTGTGATACATAAATAAATTAATTACACAATTTACCGATTTACATTCTAACACCAAGGAAATTTTGCGTATTTTTCCGGACTCGGAATTAATATTTCAAGCAATTTATTCATTCTTGGTTAAATTACCATTTTAGCATTGAGTATTAGCGAGGAGCGCTATTGATCTTGTCCATCTCCCTCGCTCGCTCGTAGTCCTCTAGGACATCACATCGATAACTTAAGAACGCTTGGACCTATTGAGTTCAAGTTTTATGGACAGATTCTTTGTCAGATTCGTAGATCTTATGTCGTTAATGGACAATATAACTCAAAGGGTTGTGGGGTGTGCACATCCCCTCTTTGTTATTAATTAAGATAACACGATAAAGTTTGGTCAGTTTATCACAAACATCGAATAGAACCAAACAAAAAAGAGAAATCAAAATTCGTTGCTTAACGCATGCATTATTGGTTTTCAATGTTCTAAGAAAAAAATTAAACTTTTTCGTAAAATATCATACATATACATTCCTTATTTCAATCTAGAAGGTTAATATGACACATGAATGTTGCACCCCCATGGGATATAGTCCATATAATATAACATAATTCACGACAAAATCTTCAAATTTTACAGATTTGTCGTATAAATCGAATGTAAGCTACATAAAAAAAAATTGACGTTGGACCATTCGCACATCCGTAATTGGTTATCGAAAATCTCGATTGAGCAAACCCAGTTTGTTCGAAAATGGTATGAGATATCACGTCGCCTTAGTATTAATTCAGTACACAGACCTTGGTTCTGACACGCCATTTTAGACTTTAGACCGGACTGTGGAAACTGCCAACCTAAAATTTTCCAAGGTGACTAACAATTGCATCTCTGTAATGTTGGAGGGAGGTGTTTTAGCTTATCAACTGAATACGTTCAAAATATGTTTAAAAGATCGCTTTTCCGTCTTCTTGGTTACAACTTCTTGATCGTATATTTTTTTAAATGTAAATCTTGAAAATCTTATTATTGAGAAATGAAAAATTAAACGATAATAAGGACACCACAGTTAATGGAGTTAAAGGAGTCCATATGTAGTTCCTTTTAAAAACTGTTATTTATCTTTTTTTCTTAATTATTCTATAGATACGGTCATATTTGTTAACTAAATAAGTCTCACTAAATTGTTGTATTCTTAATAATTTTAACAGCTCTCTTAAGACCAATTTAAAATCATAGTTTTGGTAATTTAGTCTAACTTTTGTTTAATTACCTAAATTTCTTTATAAGAAGATTATTGATTGTTCTTCTCTTCCATACTAATCTGTTGCATTATAAATTTTTGGGATTGTTAAACTTTTATCTATTTCATTAAATCCAGTGTTAAATTAATTATGTATAAAGACTGAATTAAGACTTTACATTTACACTCCAGTATTCGCGTGGAATACAGGCGTATCCCAGCCGTATTAAAAATGCACTTACTTGTTGTTATTTGTTTGTTGTCTGTCAAAGTAGGTTGATATGGCTTCAGGTATTCTTCGTTTATGAGTTGATGATTCTGTTGATTAAGTGTCGTTACAGTTACTTTTGCTTTTGTGATTTTTTTTAACGCAATGTTTCTCTGTGAAATTTAAGCAGAGGACTTGTTCAGTAAGTCGTATTTTTCTTTTTGGAATGGACGTTGCGCCATGAAAAATTTCTATAGATATGTCAAGTAGAGACCCTAGGTAGTGATTACAGAACTTAAAGGAACTCGTAACCGAAGAAGAGGTATTAAGAGGGTATGAAGATGATGTTGACTTTTTAGAAGACAACGGTCATGATTCTGAATTTGAACAAGGAATTGTTCAGGTCTACGTCTAATGAAGGTCGTAAACATATTCCAGAAAAAGCTCCAAAAACTGGAAATGGACGATGTTATGTGTCCCAGAAAAAAAAGATAAAAAAACGAGAGACTATTGTGAAATCTGTTATAAGTGAATATGCAAAGAGCACCAGAAAAAAGCAAAAGTAATATGCCAGAAATGTTCTGAGATAAATGAATAAAATTTTTAATTTGTTATGTTTTTTCCTATATAGTACTGTTAATTTTTTACACAATAAGTAAATGGTATATTTATATTCATTTATTTTATAATTCCAGTTGCAACATAATAATGTTATTTATATAAAACTAAGTATTGTTGGTGGGGTACAATTTTACCTCACGCGAGGTAACTCGCGACAATAGGCCACCCGAGTACTGGAGGGTTAAATACATTATTACTTCAGGGTCACTTTCTGGAACCATTTATTGTAAACAAACCCGACGGTTTGTCTGCTTTCATTCGTCGGCCAACTTTACAATTTACAATTTAAATGACCATAAGAGCAATAAAGAAAGAAACAGATGTGGATAATTTATACGTTTGTAAAAAAAAAAGTGATACATATTTTTCGTCATAGCTGTCTTTTATTTAAGTCTGTTTATAATTTTTATTCCAGGTTTTTTTTTCTAAAGACAAGTTATTCTCTTAAACAAAAAATAAGTAAGAATGAATAAAATTAGAAGCAAGTTTAATGCTTCATGGAATCAAATTTGTTTATTAAAAGAATTATTTATTTTTACACAAAATTTCTAATTATTTGCCATTATTCTGTATGTAATGACGTGTTTCCCGCGTTTCTATTTGGATAGGGATAAGCATATACCAGAGTTGAAATTGTTCAGTTAAGGGTGAATAATTTGATATCCTTTATTAATAAGTTACTTTTTGTCAGACATGCTATACTACTCTAATTAAGTTCATCAAAATTGATTAATGTAAGGAATGCATACCTATGTGTGAGTGGCATTTCGATATCTTGAACCATTTATGAGAAAATTGGATTTTTCTTTTAAAACTTGTAGAGATAATAACGCATCCGGTAGGCAACAGATTTTGTTTTTTTTTTTTGCTTCCATTTGATATTTGTGACAAACGAGCCAAATTTCATCGTGGTATCTTAATTAACAAACCCCCCACAAACTTCTGAGCTATGCTGTCCATCAACGAATTTAACAAAGAATCCGTACACAAAATTTGAACTTGATAGGTTAAAGCGTTCTCAAGTTATCGTTTTAATGTTCTAGAGGACTAGCGAGCGAGAGAGCGAGCGGCATGGAAAAAAACAAAAACGCTTGTCGCTAATGCTAGTGCACTAACATCAAAAATGGTTACCACGATTACCATGACTGCCACACACGAATTTCAAACAATATATTTTTTTTTAACTTTGATAAATTTATGCATTTACACTTGTGCACAAGAATTTTCAAACTGAGTTGCTATCTGAAAAAATTATAACTTATTAATATTATTGTACAATTGTAACTCATTGATCAACGAAAGCAAGAAAAACAACAAATAAATCTCGTCTTGGATGATGGTATTGTTGGAGTCGTCAAAAAATTTGGCGTTATGGGAAATTTATAAATATTTTTAATAAATAATTAATAACGCATCAAATATAAATATTTTTGTTTCTCCATGATTACATGATTGAATGTATAATTTTATTTCAATTTCGTCTTTTTTTTTGCGACCAGGTATTTCGTAAAATTTGTTATTCAAATTTGGGAAGTCAATTCAGGAAAGGAAAGTGAGTCAAAATATTCACTTTTTGCTTATTTAATCCACTTATTTAATTATTATTATCCACTTATTTAATCCACTCAACAAGTTTTCACCAAAAATAATACAAGTATAAATTAGCGCCATATTATATACGCACTCTCAAAAAAGACCTATTTTAAACATACAAGATTTTTGTAGCATTCTATTGAAATAAAAAATTGAGTTCCGTACAAAAATGAACATCAAAAGCATTTTATTAACATTGATTATGATTTTCCAAACAATTGTGTATAAAGTTGAATCTAAAAAGCCTGGAAGTCGGAACGTGTGGATCTTTGATTTTTGGTGGATCTTTGAATGTTTCTTTGGGATCAGCTGATCTCCTTTCTACTTTTAACGAACGAACATTTTTAATGTAGGTGCAGAATCTGCACCTAATATTAGCGCCCTCGGTTTATCTTGCACGCAAGAAAAAGTAGACTTTCCTGTTGTTAGTCTGGATATCACTTTTGATCAAAATAAGTCAGGAGTCAAAAGTTGTAGTACCGTCCCTGCATTTTTGGCCTTGACTTTTGAGATCAGATTTTTGCAAAAGTAGGTGCTCCCATTGTGAGTCAAAAGCTATAACGTTGATGCCCTTTTGGCCTTGATTTTTGAGGTCACATTTTATCATAAAATGGAATCTCCTATTGTGAGTTTGTATACCAATTTTGATCAAAATCTGCCCAAGGAGTTAAAACTTGTACCATTCCGGCACTTTAGACCCTGATTTTAGGGATCGAATTTTCGCAAAAATTAGACTTTTGCACTGTGAGTCTGTATACCAATTTTGATCAAAATCTTTCCAAGAAGTCAGAAGTTATTACGTTGGCCTTAATTTTCGAAGTTACATTTTAGCATAAAGTGGACTGTCTTATTCTGTCGGGACAGTAATCTTGATTGAAATCGGATTAACGGGTTAAAATATATCGTTCAGGCTTTAATAGCCTTGATTTTCAAGGTTACCAAATAGTAAGGGATATGAAATGATATAATAGAAATGTTGATATGTATTAAGTTTTTCATATATGAAATATACATAATAGAGGAACAGTAAGATACACTTGAATAGCGCTGATGCCTTAACTGATGCTGCCATCTATGAAAGATTAGCATAATTTTGTTCTGCATATACTAATTAAAGATAATTAAAATTAATTGTCAATTTGCATGCCGCTGACCCATTTGGAATAGAACAAGGAATGCATATCTGAAAACCGCATCTCGATGTCATAAACTATTTACGCGAAAATTCAATTTTTCTCTTAGAACTTTGAAAGCTAATAACGTATACGCTAATCAACGAATCTTGACTTTTCTTTTTTTGATGCTTCCATTCGATGTTTGTGACAAACTGACCAAATTTGATCGTGTTACCTTAATTAATGACAAAGGGAGTGTGCACCCCCAGCAACCCTTGGAGCTATATTACTCATTAACGAATTTAGTTCTACCTATTTAAGAAAGAATCCGTGATTCCGTAGAGGACCAGTGAGCGAGCGACATGAGAAAGAACAAAAGCGCTCCTCGGTAAAAGAATGTGAAACAAAAAACTGAAAAATGCGGACTTAGAGGCAAAAATGATAATTTAGTGTCGACTGTTTCTCTATTTTACAAAATTTCAACGTTTCTTGTCTTTTTTTGACTTGACGCCATGGAGGCTTATTTTGCAAAATTTAGAATACTAGTGTTTTTGCAAAGTACAGGAAAATTACGGCATGGATAAATGGATAAAATGTAATAATTTCTGTTACATTTTCAATTTTCAAGAAACGTATTAAAGTAATAAAAAGAGCACTCTTTGATGTAAATACAATACATACTAGATTTTTTTTAAAACATACATATATGATCTATATCATCACTTTGTTGGTATTGGATATTTTTTGTAAAATTTGACAAATTTTTGAAAATAGTAAAATAATTCAAAAAGGATGTATGACATATTCCAGTTAAGTACACAGTTAAGGAGTTGAAGCATAATATTAAATATAATTTAAAATTTAAATTTAATATAAATATAATTTAATAAAAAACTGCTTTAATATTTTTTTGGTAATTTTCCCTCGAATCTTTAAATGTAGTTCTGACATTTTTGTATGATTAAAATGCACTTACGATGTGTCTACGCGAGCCTGAACAATAAGTTATAAAATATTACTTAAACATTCAGGTCTTTTGTGTTGTTAAATTTAATTTTTAAACAATGTGAGGTAAAAAGGTGGTACTAAAGCAATAAAGGAAAATAATAAAAATGCTTTGTGCTGACATGAAACGAATTTATTTTACTTTATCATGAAATTTTGCACGATTTAAGGTGCACGACACAGACACACCTACATCAAAATTCTTGGGCTATGAATAAGACATTTTTTTAGAGTCACTAAGAAGGTAATTGATGTTATTCTTAATTTTCAATGATTTGATTTCAATTTTCACCGCAGAAAGGTAGTTATTCTCCAATCATTTTTCGATTAGTTTGTAATCTCTTCAGAATTTCAGGGCTCGATTCTTTACACGGAAAAAATCAGTAGATGAAGTATTTCTAAAACATTCACCGAATTAGAGAACAGTCGGAATCTTTGTTTAATGAATTTGAAGATGTGAGGTAATGATATATTCAGGTCACTGGCTGTCTACAATTTTCATTCATGAGTAACCATAGATTTTTCTCTACATTCACGTTTCCATGCTTAGAACTATTCATTCATTCTAAGTAAACGAATTTAAAAAACAAAGAATTCACGCATATTTTAGCGCTTCAATATTCTCAGCTGTAACGTGGAATATGTGCTACACTGTTTAAAACGAATCTAAAAATTTTAACAAAAAATCGAAAAAATTCAATGTAACAATTTGCAAATTAATTCTGTCATAATTTTATAGAATTAATAGAATATTCATGTATATAAAAGTGTTCACAATTTCAACATACATCTTTTTTATTTGTTTGAAAAAAAAAACTTTAAGAGAAAAAGTAATTAGAAAAATTAATTACAGTTATTTGGACAAAAATATATTTCAGCACAAAAGCGATCTCTTTATTACAATACAGATTCGAATGTGAGTGATGAAATTTTATATTTTAATAACTGATTTCATAACAGGAATTATAGTCAGATCGTAATTTACGAGCGAAACCTCGGCGATTTAAAAACCGTCGACCATTCTGCATGAAACCTCGTAATACTGAAAAATTTGATGCAAGTCGTTGGATTTAATTTACATGTTAAAAAATATGATTTGATTTTGTTTGAGAATTTCTGCTTCAAAGTTCTTATTGCAGTACAACTTTTTTGTTACAAAACTGTTCATAAAACTTTAGTTTTAATTTCACATTCTAATAAATGCATTTTCAAATATGAAGAATGAAGTGTTGATAAAAGATCTTGGCAGTTATATAACTCACCATTTTAGTTAACATGAATACCCTTTCCGCATTTTAAATATTTTTGAATTATAATTTTTTGTTACCCAACGGTGAATATTAAACCGGGTGAATTACCGTAAGAGTAAATTGATTTATGGAATTTTAACCATCACTCACACCAATATTTTCGATCCTTCAGTTTCTAAACAGATAACATCGACAAAATTTATAGCTTTCCTCTTGATAATAAATATAATATATGCGCATGCGCTATAAATAAATAAAATTTTAAAAGATCATTTTGTACATGACCATAATTCCTGTAGATGGTTTTCTGCAAATTCACAATAATTGAAGACACATCAAAATTTATGGATTTATTCTGCAAGTCAAACATGAGCAATGAATATGAGTTTGCTGCTATTGGTTTTTATGAGATACTAGTAAATATGTATGAATACAGAACCCATTTCATTAATTTTTTGTTTTATAAAGCAAGGAAAAACAAAAAAAAACAGATGCAAAGTAAAATAAATTATTAACAAAAATAAACTGGATATAATTCAAATAGTTTTTTTTATTAACAATTAATATCTTCAGGTTACAATCATAATCAGAAGAATTACATTATTGCATCAACATGATGGTGGAAATGTACCGAATAATATTTAAAGTACTTTTTCACCATCACGTTGAAGCTACAACGTAGTTTTGTAGATTATCATTGTAGCTTGAAGATATTTATTTTATTATTAGGTATTTAAACGAAACTAGTCGCGAATGTACAGTATCGGACAAAAGTAAAGCAATAACTAACTAATTTTTGGTCTTACCTCAATTTTTCTCTCATGATAATATCTCCAGGCGACATACTTAAATTCAGTGTACCATGAAATATTGCCAACTCAAATTAACTAGTGGTGCACAATAGAGAGCTTTAGTTTTTTGTTTCCTTTTTTTATTTTCAGAACAAAAGTTTTATTTACATCACACGACAAAAGTAAGGCAAAATTTTAAAATTGTTCAAAAGAATTATATTAGAATACAAAATTATCACATTATTTAATATTTTGTTGGACCACTTCTACTATTAACAACTGAAGCACATCTCCATGGCATAGAATCTATTAAATTGTCGATAACATTTTGCGGAAGTTCATTCCACACTCTTCGAATTCTATTTTCCAACTTGTTGCTGTTTGGAAGGTTTTGGGTTCTAATTCGTCTTTCAAGTTCCTCCCACAGATGCTCTATGGGATTTAAATCGGGAGATTGAGACGGCCACTTCATAACTTGGATATTATTTTCTTGAAACTACTCTTTTACTAATAATAATCGTATACCCCTCTGGTTTAGGGCCAGGTGCTAGAATTTTGTTAGATCGCGCAAGCGCATCTAGCATGACCTAACGACCATTACGTATGCAATGGCCAGGACCGACGGCTTTATATCTCCTCTGAAAGATGATAGCGACGTAAAAAACCGATGGACTCACCCGGATTTGAACCTGGGACAAAGGGTTTTGTAACAATATACAAAACCCAATAGGCTATGCCGCTAATTGCGAAGAATGTTTAGGATCATTATCTTGCTGGAATATGAACCTTAAGGGTATATTCCAGTCTACATACAACATTCTTTCTCTTAAAATGTCCCGATAATAAAATCGACCCAAATTACCGTCTATGAAGTGTAACGGTTCTACTCCCTCTTTTGAAAAACAGTCCCACAACATAACGCATCCTCAGCGTATTTACGTACTTGGAGTGAAATCTTTCGTTTTTAGGGCGTCTTACCCAACGTATTCCATCAGATTTAAACAAGTTGTACCTTGTTTCATCACTAAATAAAACTTTGTACCAGTCGTCAGGAGTTTATCCCAAATGCTGCATTGCACAGTTTAATCTAGTAATTTGATTTTTTCTGGAGATTAGTGGTTTTTTGGCCGGGCGTCTTCCAAACAGCTTTGCCTCAACGAGTCTTCGCTCTACACTTTGAGTACTGATATTTAAATTTAAAATTTCGCTTTTTATTCTTGGTACAGATTTGCAAGAGTCGTTCTGCGAAATTCTTTTAATTAGTCTGTTCATATTTTGAGTAGTTTTTGGAGATCTGCCACACTTCGGCATATGCTCCAAATGTTCCCGCTCTTGATGGAGTTTTAAAACTCTATGTACAGCATTCCTCGGTATTGCAAAGCGTCTGCTAATAGCTGCTTGACGCTTGCCATTAAGAAAAGCATCGATGATGCCTTCTTTTAGCTGTTTCGACGTCGAAATACCCGTTGTCATTGTTAAATGATGGTATTAATTGTACAATTATGTTTAAATTTCACGTTTTTCTTGTTATCTTGTTTCTCAGCCAATTATGAATTTTGTTGCTTTACTTTTGTCGCAGGAGAAAAATAAAAAAAATATTTCTTTTCAATTAAAATATTGAATAAAAGCTTCTCTGATAACTTTCTTCTGTATTTGCATTTACAATTACTTAGAAAAATAGAATATAATGTAGCTTTGGTAAAATCACAACAAAATATACATATTAAAATGAAAACAAATAAAATACGAGTTTGTTGATTAACTTTTATCCGATACCTGTATCAAGCATTACTGTAGTGCTACTAATAGTCCGTAATTGCCCAGAATCAGGCTCATTTTTATATCAGCTTAATAAAGGACGATATCATTTCAATTAAATTATTGAATTATTGATAATGTAATTTTTAAAATTCATACTTTTACATTAATATATTCTATATTAAAAATGTGTAATTTCCAAAAAATATATGCAGGTTTATTCAACTTTCTGTATGAGATTTATGGTAATTTTCGTAAAAGCAGCATATAATGATCATTAAAAAAGTGAAAATGAAATTATGAATTTTCGTTCCAGAAAAGTTTGTGAGTCACTGGTTTATCCAATCCGCTCTGACCGCCTTCTTTTGCAATAAAACATTAGTGCCGTTTATGTCCACACGGAACTCTACATGTGCTCAGCATATTTTAGTAAGTTGATAATATCTACCAGAGAAAATATCTAATAAAACCATATTTGAAAAAAAGAACGGTGGAGGTGAACCAAAGTGACATTTGATTAAATTACGAATTTAATTTACACGAAATGAAAAATATTAGTTGTTCCTTGTTCGAAAAAACTGGAAGAACGCACCTATATTCCACATTAATAAATACCTTTGGGAAAGTTTCTACACAAATAAATAAAAAAGACAAGATCAAAGGGTCAGAGGGTTGCTCGATATTTATTGTCTCTCCGCATCCCTTTATGCCGAATAACGTAATATAATTTTTTTCAATTTCTGAATCCAAATTACGTGCGTTGTATTGTGACTACACGCTGATACACAACTACAAAACTTGTGCCTGGAAGATTACGCTTTTTCTTGTACCTACTCGCCTTTATATTTGTCAATTTTATTCAATTTTTTGCCAAGTTTCAAAATTAATTTAAATTTTGTTAGGATCATGGACAACTTTTGGTTGCAGTATTTTACAATCGATAATTGCAGGCCATTTCATAGTGGAAACTGCTGAGTAACAGCATAGGAGCTACTGAAGTGGTTGCATTATTAATTAACCATTTATTATTATTGCAACCCGATAACATGAACCTAAATAATGAAACCAGCTGCATCGAAAATGCCAAAGCTAAAAAATTACCTCCATAAAACGTGCTTCCACGTCAACCGTGCACAAAATTTTAACATGAGACAAACTTTTTCAATTCTAATTTTTTAAATTAGAATTGAAATTTTTTCTTAATAAAAATATTCAAATATCTCTTAGATTGAACATTGTGCCTATTTTAGTTACTATGTAATAATTTCAACTGTATAAATACACTGAGTTACAAATGTTTTCTGGTATCAGTGTTACCTCCTCGAACATCCACCAATGCCTGAATTCGTCGAGGCATACCTTGAATTAAATGTCTAATATATTTTGATCAATGTTATCCCATTCTTCCACAAGTGCCACTCTTAATTCTTGTAGCGTCTCTGAATCCACCGAATGAACTGTAACACGTCTTCCCAATCTCAACTCATCCCAAATGTGCTCAGTTGGATTCATATTAGAACTCATCGCTGGCCATTTCAAAATTCTAAGTTCTACTTCCTGTAGATACCGCATGACGCACCTAACGGTATGGAGTCTTGAATTACCCTGCATGAACAAAAACTCTGGCTCTATAAATGGTGCAAAAGGAACAACATAGTCTACAAGAATGTCCCTAATGTAATTATTTGCATTTAAAGATCGTTTTTGAAGAATGAAAAGCTCTTTTTTTGCCTCTAGCGAAATCCTTGCCCAAATCATAACAGACCCTCCCCAAAAATGTTCATTTTGGTCAACGGTGGCTAAAGAATATCTCTCCCCTTGTCTTCTTCAGACTCTATGTCGTCCATCCGGTGATCGCAAAAAAATCGTGATTCATCTGAGAAGAGAACTCGTCTTCAATCACGCGCTTCTCAATTTTGCTGCATTCTAGTAAATTTCAATCTACGTTGCTTGTTCTTTCGTGTAAGCCTAGGTACTCGATTCGGCCTATATGCCTTCAAACCAATCGCTACCAATGTTCGTCTAACTCTCAGAACGCATAGATCTGCTCCACGTACAGCTATGAGCCTCTGAGCTAGTTCAACTGCGATTTGGTGACGATCTCGAAGACACTGCAGCGTCAAAAACCTATCGCTTCTTACAGATGTGGACTACCGGCGATCTGAACCAGGACGTCAGGTGTACATCTGTGTCGCGCAGTACCTCTGAAGTGCTCGACGTACAGTTGTCTCCGGTTTTCCAACAGCAAAAGCAGCATATCGTACACTTCGGCCATCTGCCACTAAAACCATCGTTCCCCAACTTCTTCGGGAGTTATTTGCATTTTTTAAAAGAAAAATATTTAAGAACAAGTAAGGAACCACTATAAACAACAGTGCTTAAAAAACTTGAACGAGAATATGCTCTTAATAAAAATAATGATTTAACAGAAAAAGAAAAATAACAACTTAGACGTAAATAAGACTTATTGGAAAACTCATTGACAATAATAGAAAAAAATTATAAGTGACAGAATACAAGTCATAGCCATTTATGTCAATATTTGGCTTTATAAACAAAGAATAATAACATAATAATGAAAAATTGAAGTGCTCCACTTCTTTTGTAACTCAGTGTATTTGTATTTATTTTCATTTTTTAAAATTTTGTTCTTTACTACAGCTCCTTTAAGATACAGTTAACTAAAAATATTTTACATATTTTCAAAGTTTAAGGGCGTATTTTACAAAAAGAAAAAAATCGCAAATAGTTTCTTAAAAATATGTCAAATTATATATGCCTGAAAAAGGCTGAAATAACGCCTTATCCGCATAGAGTTATATTGAGTCCTTATGCAAAAAATATATTTTTATTTGATCATATATGTCAGAAATGTTTTTACAAATTTTGAAAGCTTATTTCAAATTTGTAATTTCGTTAAAACCTGTAAATATATCTGCTTTGACATTATGCAGAACAGTCTAATTTAGATTTAATTAGGAACATATTAATAAGTTTCAAGTTCATCGTGAAGTTAAGTTTTAATGCGTTGACTATATTTGCCTTTATTTTCGACTATTTATGATTCCGTCAATGTATTTTTTATCCATCTAATTTGTGAATGAGAGATCTCTGTAGCTTAAAAATCTTTAAAATATCACGAAGTGCTCATTCGTGTTAGTGGTGAGTAAAATAACGCTGTTAGCGTTGAATAGTGTCATCAGGTATCTTCCTATGATTCACTTTCTTCAGTAAGTACGTTCAGGTGGTGATGACTTCAGGTATTCAAAAGAAGTAATGGATTTATAGCATATATCTTCCTTTGATTAGTACGATTCGTGCCATTTTTAAAAATGATTTGCAAAATTTCCTTTGTTGTATCGTTTTAAAAGTAAATTAAAGTAACTGAATAAAGAGGGGTGAAACGAAACTAAATTTTATTAGTTAGATGAAAGGAATTAAAGTGAAGTGCATTTCCTCGTGAAGTTCACGTTATAATGAAATTTGATGAATTGCGTTTACTTTGCCATTCTGTTTGATAATAAGGAGTTAACGTAAAAAGTTTGCTTGCTCGTGACTGATGGATAGAATCTAAACTTTTTGGTTGAGGTCAGTATATAACGGACAAGAAACGTACAGCAGAGAGAGGTCTTTATTAAAATCTTTTGTTGGTACAGTTTTTGTACACAAGGAAATATGTAAATTTCGCTGACACGCTTCTATTTGAATCACAACTCTATAGGGACTTTATCTATTTATCAGTAAGTTTGTTTGTTCACAAACCGATGTTTTAATTTATCCAAATATTCGTTATAAATCCGGTTGTTTAATTAACGAATGTCAAAGGAGAATCCTAACTTTGTAACATGGTCGTTTATGAAGTATAAAATTTGAATGTTTCCTTTGTTTAGCGCGTCCCTTCACTCTTCTTCCTTTCTCCAAACCACATTTCTATTGACACAATCCTACACGGGCTTTTCTTGGCTTAAGTCGCGTACGCAACTTACAAAGACGACAGACAAACGACGATTACGTACTTTCATTAGCCTTGTGCCCTCCCTTTAAATGAACTGTAATTAATCAAGAATTCATTGCTATAACTATTCACACATTGCTTGTACATTCATCAATTGCACGACTGTGCAACCTAAAATTTGTCGCCACAGTAACAATAACTTATTTCGCAGAAAATGTCGAGATGCATATTGATCGCATACGTAAATATTCCTTAATAATGAACTATCCGCTCTTGTCGATTTACATTTAGTGCTCTTAGAGATGGAAATTTTCATTGGTCTAAAATTTGTTGGTTTGTCATTTGATATCAAAAGCGAAGGATGTCATCAAAGTTGTAATAAAGAGATGGTGGAAAAGTACTCTAAAGTGGCGAAAAATTTTCTGTTATTGAATTTTTAATAGCGTTATGACATGGGAAGTCTTTAACTTTAAACCAATGAAGTTTCCTACTTTGTACCCACTGAATAGTATCTGAAAATCGACAAATTGAAAGAGTTCGAATGGAAAACAGTAATTTCATTCATTTCCGTAACTCTTAGTGAAATATTAATGTTACAATAATATGTATAGCATTTTCTAAATCACGCCTTATAAGTGAGATGAGGTTATTTTTGGATCAATGCAGTAATACAATAATACAATATATTCTAATATTTTCTGACAAAGCTATATGTGGGTGTGTTTTGTTGAGGCTTTGGCGCATTTCTTGGGATAAAGAAATCAATGCGGGGAGACAACGCTGCCGTTAATGTGACATTATCTGAGTACGAAAGTTGTAGAGAATGTATGCTCGATTCCGGTGAGTTTAGCTAATGTATTTGCTGAAGGATATGTGACAAAAGTTATTACGTCCTGTTAATGTTATGCAGGAAGATTGCATAATGGAGCGCGAAACAAAGCGCAATAGAATTGAATTGAAGTCGAAATTTAAAGAGATAGAAGAGTAAATTTTAGAGTTGCCGAGTTTCATTTTGTATAGTAAGATATAGATAAATAAGGAGAGTCATTGCAATTAAGTGCTGATATTTATTCGATATTTCTGGATGCATTTGCAGAGTTCGTTGAGATTCTGCTGTCAGCACAATCAATGACAAGTGAATACCCATATAAGTTAGTAGACCGAATTCTTGACATGTGACAACGTCCAGCATCTTCGTTTGGTGTTCAGTTCATCGACTCGCGAGGCCATTTGTTTAAGGGTTATAACTGTTAAGATTGCTTGTTTTCCTTCGGCGGCCCGGTCCTGATAAATGTCTCTTTTGTTTGGGCAGGCCGCACTCTTTGACTTCCTAATTCGCAACTCGAATCATAATTGGACCAGACGCATAAATTACGTAACAAATAACAACCAGTGAAAATTGCTCGTACAGATCGTTGCTACACCAGAAAAGCATTATAAGAAGTGCGAAATACGTGATCAAAACTATAAAAATTTCACGTTGACAAACATAAGGGAATTCATCATCTTTAACTTGCCCCGAGCAAATCCCGAACTTGACGTAAACTGGAAAAAATAAAAACACAAATTTCACGATAAAGTTTACACATAAACAATGTTTTCCACATTTATGCATAAGCAACCATAAAAAAAACAAAACATTATACTTTGCCAGAAACGGAGACATCTTGGTCTAAATTTGTCATTCTGGAGATTCAATCTGATGAATAAGACCGATTAAATGAAATTTCCATATACATTAGAGTGCTACTTAAGATGAAAACATTTATATACAATCATAATCTTATTTTCTGGCTTATAAATTGATACAAAGAATACAACGCACATGTATCATTTACGCTTGGTGTTATTCCCAACTATTAAGTAAGCGGAAGAGATACCTATGATGATAAGTATTCATTGTTATTAAAAAATGAAATCCTATAAACTCTAAACTTTGGTTATGAAATTCTAATCACTTCATAACGAAAATTCAACATAAAGCCTATGGGTACTGGTTATTAAATACTACATTACTGGATCACGTTGCCAACTGAGATATGATAACAAAAGTACGGCTTATTTTCGCAGATACGCAACATTTGCCAACAGTGCATCCTATTTCACCAAAAACTCCATTTAAATCGTGAATACTATCAGGTTTTTAATGGCGAAACTAACCGAGATAGCAAATTTCTTTTTTGTTCTTATCTGACCGATTTTAATCAAAATTGGTATGCAGACAGACCACAATAAAGTCTACTTTTTTTGGCATAAAAGGGGCTACAAGATAACATTAAAAAAATAGGATATAGGCTAATTCCAGAGGTACATTCATTTCAAAGATCCACAGAATTCAAAGATCCACACGCTCCGACCTCCAGACTTAACGCACGAGCATTAGCGAGGAGCGCTTTTTGTTCTTGTCCATGTCGCTCGTTCGCTCGTCTACATCTAGGACATCACGTCGATAACTTGAGAACGCTTTGGCTTATGAGTTCAAATTTTGTGTACAGATTTTTTGTTAAATTCGTAGATCTCAAGTTCGTTAATGAGCAATATGGGTCCAAGGGTTGTGAGGGGTGCACATCCCCCATTCGTTATTAATTAAGATAACACGATGAAATTTGGTCAGTTTGTCACAAATATCGAATGAACGCAAACAAAAGAAGAAAAATCAAGATTGGTTACTTAACGCATGAGTTATTAACCTTCAAAATTTTAGGAAAAGAATTGAGTATTATCGTAAACGCTTCAAGATATCGAAATACTACTCACACATATGCATTCCTTATTTCGCGCATTCGCACATCGGTAATTGGCTATCAAAAATCTCGATTGCACACATTCAATTTGTCCGAAAATTGTATGAAATATCGTGTCTTAGTAGTGATTTAGTATACAGATCGTGGATCTGCCAAGTCATTTTAGACCTTGGCGCTGTGGGGTACTTTGACACAAATGCAGCGCTGTAATTTATGACGGAAGTACTTATCGACTGAATACGTTCAAAATATCTTTAAATGATAGCTTCCGTCTTTTTTTTTAATAAACAATTTCAGTTCTACGAGATATTAAACCTGCTTCTAATTTTATTCATTCCCATTTGCTTTTTGTTTAAAGAATAAGTGTAACTTGTCTTTAGAAAATTAATCCGATGTAAAAAATATAAACAGACTTAAATAAAAGGCAGTCACAACGAAAAATATACGTTGCTATTTCTTTTTTTCTTGATTATATTGTAGATATCGTTATATTTGTTACCGGTAGTAAGTCCTATAAAATTGTTATATTCTTAATAATTTTAACAGTTTTGAAATGTGAACAGTAATCACAGACACGTGAATAAAGTTTTTGTAATTTTGTCTAACTTTTCTTTAATTATATAAATTTCTTTATAAAAAGATTATTTTGATTTTTTCTTTTGTTGATAAAATTATACAAAANNAATTTTTGGGACTATTAAACTTTTATATTTTTATATAAACAACATTAAATAACTAATTATTAAAAAGAAAAATAAAAATCTTAAAATATAACGTAAAAGTTATATTATAAAAAAAAAGTTATATTTGCTGCTTTGCAATATTAAAGTTTAACGTTCATTTTTACGCAAAATTATTTATTCGATAACTACTAATGATCGCTAGGCTTTTTTATATTCGTTAAATCAAATCTTAAATTTAGATATGCATAAAAGTTTGATCAAGAATGAATCAAGAATTCACAGAAAGTACATTAGTTTATGTGAGGGTTATATTACACCAAACTACCTGCTTCAAAAAGGTCTATTTCATTCATTGAAAGCAATAAAGAAAGGAACAGATGTGGATAATTTATTTTTCATGATTTTTGTAAAGAATAAGTTTGTTAATTTTTTGTTATGACTGTCTTTAAGTCTATATTTTTTGCTCCAGATTTATTTTCGGAACTTTTGACTCTTTGCATCGATTTTGATCAAAACTGATATGCAGACTGACAACAGGAAAGTTTACTTTTTTCCACATGAAAATGCGTACAATATAATGCGAGTTCGCTAATATTATGTGCCGATTCTGCACCTATATTAAAAATGCTCGTGCGCTAAAAGTGAATTGGACATTGGCTAATTCTAGAGGTACATTCATTTCAAAAATTCGCTAAAAATCCACAGAATTCAAAGATTCACATGCTCCGACTTCCAGGATTTTAAAAATGTTCTTTCAGATATTACATATATTGAGGTATTTTTACAAACTAACATCCTTTCGACATTGCCTGTAATGCTTTTAAAACACAAAGTATTTAATAAACATCACATTGATAAAACGAAACGTGGTTTAAAAATGAAATATTTTTAATGGCCAACATGAAATTTTTCAGATAAAATCTTAAGTGTCAACGTTCTATAAGAAAGACTATCAAAACATTTAGCGAGCCATTAAATATAGAATTGTAAAATATTTTTTGTCAGCTTTTAATCCAACAGATGAAACATCATGAGTCAAACCAGAAACTTTTATTTTTTTCAGGTGAACAACTGTACCCCGACCGTTTAAGAGGTGTATTTTTAACAAGATTCTTAACGGCACTCTTTATCTTGGTAATTATTTTTAAAAGTAAATTTGTCCAGGTTACAACGAACGCTGTGTTCATTTGCTTCATTTTTACAGTTCCAGAAATAATTAGTAGATCTTGACTTATTGAATGTATTTAATTGAATATTTGAAAGGCTCTTTCTTGATCACAACGTTAAACGAATCAGTATCTTCTTTTTTAATTAAATTCAACTAAGAATATATTTTTTGAGAAAAACTGCATCAACGTGCACGGCTCGTGACTAAATCAGTGACAATCTCCACAATGCGTTTTGAGCCATGCGTTTCAAGAGCGGCGCATTTAAGCCAATACTACAGATTCTGTTAAAGGTTGTTAGACAACGACAGAGCTGTGTAGGTCCGGCCTAATCGAGTAGATAAAAATATAGTATTTATCCCAACTCGCAACTTCTCTTAACCTCGATTCAATCAAAAACATTTAGAGCAGCCTTCAAGACCAATTAAATAACGACCAACCACAGTCCATAATTCGACGCGAAATCCAGGACATCCTGGCGGATATGTGGGAGAACGTGCTCTAGAGACATATTGCAATGCAATAAACAGTATGCCGGAAAGGTGGAAACGCTGTCCCGGAAAACAGGAGACACTTACCCGGTCCCTAAATTCCGGGAAGACTTTGCGAACGGACTAAATTATAGTGTTTAAAAATGAAATGTAAATTAGATCGCGCAACTTGAAGAAGTGTGCCATAACAAATAATAACGAAGCTGAAAATAATAATGTTTAACAAAGTTTCCAGGGCCGCAACATCAAGACGCTTCAAAATAATTCAGTTTTGTCAGAGAGTTCTGTTTTCAACAAACTTTTCAAATATATCATAATGATATACTTAAAACTGATTCGAATGGACCATTTTAACGAATATGACTTCAGTCCACCTTTCTCTACCGGGATTGGTGCTTAATTGAACTAGTTTAAGGAAGTATTTACGCAGTTCTGTAGCTTGTTTAGCAATGAATGAATCATCAACATCTTCAGCCATAACCAAGGTGATTCAGTTTTGGAAAGTACCGCAAGTACTTTATTGATTGGATGGCCTTGTATTTAAGAAATACGCAAACTTACTGCTAATTGCTATAGTGGGTTCATTGTTGGAAAAGTCGAAAGTATTTTAGCATTATATAAAATATCAAAGTTCAAAGAAACTAAAATACATTTAATCTGCTTTTTTACTATCAATTTGTCTTTGTCATGTCAACTAACGGATTTTCCTTGTATTTTTGTGCGATTTTAACGTTTCTAACCTTGAATTTAATGTATAAATGGTCGGAACTTTTTGAAGTAATAAATCCTATAATTCTATCGAATTAATAAAAAAGTTTGGAAAACGTTATAAAGGAAATTTGGTTAGATTGGCCACGTATAAAATTTTTATATATATTTTATGATCGTCATAATTTTAAAATTCAGTGACTTAATGACCAAATCTAACTTGTTTTAGTGATTCATTTTACTATTTAGAATTTCGAGTACTTTAGGAGGAAGTACCATAAAAGTAACAGAAAGTATTTTAGCATCGAAGTTATACAACAATGTTTATTAAGAAATTTCAATTTATAAAAATTTTACGCAACTCCAGTTTTAACATCTAAAATATAACATAAGAGTAGCACTTGAAAAAGCCTGGAAGTTGGAGCGTGTGGATCTTTAAGCTCGGTGGAACTTTGATCTTTAATCTGGGTGCAGAATCTGCACCTAATATTAGCGCACTCACATTATTTTGCACGTATTTTCATGTGAAATGACAATTCGAATTATATAGACAAGTTTGTAATGGAATTTGAAAAAAAATTTATAAAACTTATTTATTACGAAAGAATTTTTTAAAAAAACAAGCTAAAGCTTAATAGCTTCAACTGTGTTTCAAAATTAATTTTTTAGTGTAGATCAAACTATACAAAATTATCGTTTTAATGGCAACATACATATATTGTAAACTGTGTTAATATTGAAGAACTTTATTATCCTCGAAGATAATGGGCGAAGTATAATAGTCATTTCTTAAGTAACTTTTCAGTGATAAATCATC
>QDEB01096579.1:1104-18674 GCA_004193795.1 Asbolus verrucosus | reverse complement strand
CTATTTTGAAAAATTTTTATTTTGGTTAATATTTTGAAAATAAAAATAATATTCTAAATGTGCCGTTGTTTTGAAAATAGTTAAGGGATATTTCGGTAGATGACGCTTCTTATAATTTCACTTTTAAAAGTGGAACCTGCTTATCTAAAACAACTCTTGTGTCATATCTATGATCACTATGATGTTAGGTATTCTGTGTAATGACAGTTTTGACACATAACCTCAATGCTTGTAAGCATCAAAAATTCGTGATTTTCATGGCTTTTCCGCAACCAAACGCTCAAAGAGGTGTGAAAATTGACAAAAATTGCAACATCGATGTCTATTGCTCTTGTTTTTAGAATTAGCGAACCGAAAAATTCTGGAAGATTTGCAGCTGAAGAAGCAGTTGTTGTTGAAACAAGGCGTCGCCTCCACTCTGAATTCTTCAGCCCTGCCGGTTTTAGGGAGCACGACCGTGCAGCAGTCGGACGGCTACTCCATGAGCTCGCTCCAAAGAGCCGCCCTGCAGACAGCAAATGCCCAATCGACTGGTTATTTCATATCACAAGACTCCTCTTTTGGAAATTTCATCCTGCCCGTGTTACCTCGCTTCGATAACAAATAATATCAAAATGTGGCCTTGCTTAAAGTTAAAACATCTGGAGGAGCGTCTGCAGTGCGTTTCTTCATTCGACAAGCCCAAGATTTTGCTCGAGCAATACATGACCCCGGCACACTTGGGCTCGCATATGTTGCACACCATCCAGGTAAGAGTCGCCAAGAGGGAGTTCAGATTAACAACGGCATTTGCAGGCGCAGTTCGGGGACATTTCCGGGAAAACGGTCGCCGATTTGGGCTGCGGGTGTGGGGCTTTAGCGATTGGAGCTGCTGCGCTCGAAGCTGGGCTAGTGGTGGGTTTCGAAATCGACAGTGACGCACTCTTCATCTTTCAGGGAAATGTCGAGGACCAATGCGTAAGCAATATTGACGCTGTACAATGTGATGTAGTTAACTCGATGCCGGACAGATTCCATAAATTATTTGATACGGTTATCATGAATCCGCCGTTCGGAACCAAGCATAACGGAGGCATCGATATGAAGTTTTTGCAAGTCGCGCTGCGGTTATCCAATGTCGTCTATTCGTTACACAAAACTTCAACCAGGTTAGCGTGTAGTGAGTGTCGAAGTTTTATATAACGCACGATTTTAAGGTCACACGTATTAAAAGTTGCCGAATCAATGGGGGCTAAAGGAGAGGTACTCGCTGAATTACACTATGATTTGCCATCGACATACAAATTCCACAAGAGGAAATCAGTCGACATACAAGTTGATTTTTTTCGATTTTTGCTTCCATAATTGTATAATAACATTAAATTGACATTTTTATTCAGGTTTTATTATTTGTGCTTGTCAATTACCTTGGAAAAGTAAGTATTTGATGAAAAATAACATAACCTCAAATATAACTATTTTCTAGCTTAAAACTAGAAAACTGTCATCACCAAGTAGTACAATGACAGTGTTGTCTGAAGATTTTGAAACGTGAACGATAGATGGCGCACGTACACAAAAAAGTAAAATATTTTCAAAAAATCAATTAAAAACGACTTAAAAACATCCTAATCCATTACCAAAATTATATAAGCACCCACCAATCTTTTTGCTACTTTGTCAAATAGATGCACACAAACAGGAAGTTGTCAATTCACACCTAAAATTTTTTGGATATGGCAATTAACAACAAATTCACAATCAACATTAAATTTATTCAAATTTTATCCCCTGCGCCAGCGGTAATTCCTTCGAATGATTAATCGTGATGGTGGAGCGCCTCATGTACTGTTTCCAGGCGTCGCTCCCGGATTCTCGACCGCCTCCCGTATGTTTCTCCCCGCCAAAAGCGCCCCCAATCTCCGCCCCCGAAGTGGGAATATTCACATTGACAATCCCGCAATCGGAGCCCTTCGGACCGATCCATCTGAATATATTCTCGATGTTCTGGGTGAAAAGACTCGAAGAGAGCCCTTGAGGCACCTCGTTATTCCAAACGATTGCCTCGTCGACGCTCTCGGCCTTCAACACGTAGACTATGGGGGCGAAGCATTCGCTGTGCACCAGAGAACTGTCGTGCTTCAGCCCCGTCACTATGGTAGGTTGGACGAAATAGCCGTCGCCTTCGATTTTCTGAAACTCAAACATTAACATCGACTCAAAGGGATGCGAGCGCAAAGTTTCACCTTCCCTCCGAGTTCGACGGTGCCCCCTTGCCGGACGACTTCAGCGACGGTGTCTTCGAATTTTTGCAACGACTGCTGGCTGTGCAGAGGCCCGATCAGAGTTTTCTCATCCAAAGCGTCCCCGATCCTGCCCAACACTTGCTGGTAGGCCTTCTTCAGCCTGTCCAGCACTCGATCATAGACGGATTTGTGTAAAATCAGTCTCCTGGTGGTGGTGCATCTTTGGCCTGCTGTGCCCACACAGGCGAACAAAGTCGCTTGCACCACCATGTCCAGATCCGCATCTTCGGCCACGATCAAAGCGTTATTGCCCCCCAGCTCCAGGAGATGCTTCCCGAAGCGCTTCTGCACTTCCACCCCGATTTTGCATCCCACTTCTGAGCTCCCGGTAAAAGACAGCAACTTGATTCTTTCGTCCGCAGCCATGGCTTTGCCGACATCAGCGCCTCCACAACATAGCGTGGCGATGGCGCCAGGTAAGTTGTTTTTTTCTAGAACACCAGCGACGATTTTGGCTGTGGCGATCGAGACCAGAGGGGTGGTTTCTGCTCCCTTCCACAGCACGGTGTCCCCGCAGACCATTGCGATGGCGCTGTTCCACCCGTACACGGCTATGGGGAAGTTAAAGGCAGAAATCACCCCCACCACTCCCAGGGGGTTCCATTTCTCCATGAGCACGTGACCGGGACGTTCCGAAGGATAGATCGCCCCGGCCAGCGTTCGCGACAGCCCCACGGCGTAGTCGCAGATGTCCACGTACTCTTGCACCTCCCCCACCCCTTCGGGGAGGATTTTGCCCATTTCCGCCGACACCAGCTTGCCCAATGGGAGGAGTTTGTCGCGCAGGGCGTCGCCGATTTGGCGCACGATTTCGCCGCGTCTCGGCGCCGGTAAGTCGGCCCACACGTGCCATGCTCGTCGCGACGCCTCGATGCAGGAGTTGTAGTCGGCGACGGTGCCCTGTTGCACTTCTGCGATCACTTTGCCGTTGCTGGGGCAAATTGATTTGGTCAGCTGAAAATTATTGTTCGATGAGTTGAACTTGGTGCATTCTTATAGAAAGTTGGCAGGATGTAGCATTTTAACTTATATTTCTAAAATACACTTTAAATACCACCATCCTTTCATCTTTCTAGAAATGCCAAAAGTATACCGAGTTTCACCAGAATTGGTTAGATGATGGCGCACTCTTGATCTGACATGAAATGACTAATGACAACTTTTTTTTTTACTTTACCTCCCCTGATCCTTTCCAGGTGCCATCATAGACGCCCGAATTGGTCGCTTTTAAGCCCAGTTCTTTCAGGAACGAGTATTTGGGGTCGTTGATGAGGTATTCTGCAGCGGTGGACATTTTTTTGATGGCTGAAAATCTGCACGATCGTGTTGACAGAAGCATGCTGGTGTTACTGAGTGCTGCGATAAGGTGGTTATCGTGCCATTGCCTGGGTCAACTGTTATTATAAATTGTTATTTTCCACTTATCTGGTAAATAAGATAAACGTTTCTACATATTAAAGTATTAGAAGAAAACGAAAAACACTTGAACTGATATCTCAAATGTGAAAAAACAAGTCAAAGTTAGAGGTGTGGTATTAAAAAAGTTCTATAATTTAATATTTATTCTGTTTTATTGTTTCTTTCTTGATTAACGTATCTAATTATTTTATAAAATCTTAAATAATCAGATTTTATAAAATCAAATTAACACAAGTAGAAGTAAATATAATTTGAATTTATTGTTTCTTTTGTCAATTTTTTTCTTCAAGTATTAATTTAATTTATTTAGATAATTTGCAAATATTACTTCATTTTTGTATTTGTTTTCCCTTTTTTCTTAAATGTTTTGATTTTTGTATTTTAATTTTGTTTTTACTGCATTAAGAACTCTATCCAGTTAAATGTTCTTTATATTTACATCTTCTGTTTCAATACTCATTAGAGTCAAATTTTCGAACAAATTCAAATTGAAAAAAATGAGAAATTTAGAAAGAATAAAAAATATATGAACAAATTTCGTTTCATTTTTAATTAATTCTTAAATTAAAAATTACATAATACCAAAGACTATTTTTTTATAACAAAATTTAACTATAATCGTTCGAGCACAGTGACGCAACACAAATTATTTTTGGGGAATGAAATTTCAAAAAAAATTTGTACCACCAAAATTGAAATTAAAAAAACACACGCACACGATGGCGTATCATTAAAAGTGAAATTATATAAAACTGAAATTTTAATTGAATAACAAAAAAATTAAAACTCCAAAAAACTATCAAGAAAATAAATCATCTCACTGTAGTTGCAAATTTGATTTATCTGAAAGCATAACTCAAAGGCATAGTAAAAAGAATTAAAAGAAATTAAAAAATAATGTACTCTGAATGAAACAAAATTAATAAAGTTCTAAAATATTCAATGCAAAAGTTCAACATCAGTGGCGTACATTTTTTTAAATTTAAATTTTTAATAAAATTTTTGACATTTTTAAATGTGGTAATCTGTTATTAACTCATCATCATAATCTTTATTTCATCGCATAATTACAATTAACTGAAACTTGACTATTTTCTTCTTCAAAAATAAGAGTATTTTCTCAAAAAACAAATCTTAAACTTAACTTTTGGTTAAATTATTCTTAATATACTGCAGAATTTGATGCAGCGCCTCCTTCGTTCCATTCCCTTCTAAATAATTCAATTTCAATCCTATGCAGTCGTCCACTTTCATCACACTGATTTTAGCTTTCAAGTAAAACCTATCAGAAGCCCCATCTTCAGAACTTTTCAACTTTTTTGCGCTATAGAACCCGCTATCTTCGTCAACATCGAGGGGCCTTTTCTTCACCTCAGCCCCACTAAAATCTAATTCAGCAAACTTATCACAGGTTTGATGTATTTCAGTATTATTATTATCGCCATTGCTCGTTTCCTGTCTGAGTTTTTCTCGCTTTTTCCTCCTCTGATGCGACCAAGTGTTCGCATATGCCACGATGACGAACTCCACGAAGCCTTTAATATGTTTCACTTCTTGATATTCTATCTGCAGCTCCTGAAATATTGTAACTAACTTCTCTGACACAACACTAACTTTATATGTCAGATCATCACTTTTGGGCACTTCATAACACAGTGGCTTCACTAACTTCTGTTTGGCAGCCACCAAAGAATCGGGAATTTTTGTCAGGTCTACATCGTGGAAAGTCCACGCCAAGCCCCACCTAGTCGTATGGCCTTGACAGAATTCCGTCTGTTTAAAACTGACAACATCAACTTCTCTCAGCAGCTTCTTCAACGGGGGCAAACTGGACTTGTGTCCGATCATAGTTGAATAAATCTTGATCTGCCTGTTGATTTTCGTACTTTCTTTGATCAGCTTTGTGATATACTCGACTTCGCCCCCTTTCGCCACCACTTCGTCCACGGAAGCACAAAAAGCATTTCTCGGGTGAGGCCTGTTCTGTTTTCTTGCTTTAAAAAATGGGTGAATTTCCTGCACGGAAGAGAAAAACGGGGGGTTGCACATGCAGAAATCGTGTTCGCCGGGGTACTCTTTCAACACTTCCTCCAGCAGAGTGTCTTTCGCTACGGCAACCACTTTGATAAGGTGTGACAGTTGGTTTTTTGTTACATTATTTGTGGCATATTCGATACTTTCCGGATCGATTTCCGTGGCTGTCATTGCCCATTTGTATTTCTTCGCCGCGATGGTGGGATAGATGCAAGAGGCCCCTGTGCCTATGTCAATTCCTTTGATATTTTCAGTGCGACCAGCCAAATTTAACAAGTCTTCGATCCATAACAAATAGTTAAGCCTTAAAGGTACAGTTGGTATTAATTTATTCAGAGGTATTTCCAAATCTAAACCGAAGTCTTTTTTCAAGAGAGTGCAAGTGAGGGCCCGCAAAGCTTCGACGTTCTTGAAATCAATGGTTACCTTGCCAGATATGTCTTGCGAAACATGCTTCCGGAATTCTGGATATTGTATGGCGAGCTGCTTAAAGTTTGGGGGTTGTTTGTAAATGTTGCGAGGGTGCATGTACTGGTTCATGGACATTTTCTACAAAAAACGTCGTTTAACGTTAATAATTAAAAAACTCCCCCAACTTACAAATATCGATTAGTTCAATAATTGGGGCACCACAAAACCACCAATTCTGGGGATTATATACATTTAAGTTTGCAAAAAATCACAAAATCAAAAAAATATTTGAAAAGTTTCAACATAACCTAAAAAATGGACCTTGCAGTGCTGCCACCATTACTGACACATTCCCTAAAATTGTCAAATTCATACCAAAACATAACCTACAAAAAAGACCAAAAATTGAAAGTTGTGATCGAAATGAGTTTAACAGGCAGAAACAAGACAAGCATTTTAGACAAGCCCCTCAGTAGGGGCAAGGGCGAAGTTTCGTTGAGCTGTTTCGCCCTCCTCTTTTCCGAAGTGGTGCAGTATTGTCAAAACAAATCTCACACTGTACCAGAGCTGCAAAGCAGGCACATTATCGCCACAATTGCAACGATTTAATTTAATATTAATGCTTTTTTAGGTTACACGAACTGGGGCGTAAAGTGGGAGTGAAACTCATTGATCTTTATTTCTTGAGGGAGCGCAATGGTAAACGAGAAATTAAGTTGTTGAATATACTGCTTTTCGTGAAATCCACGTTATGGAAGGTTTGTTGTTTTGATCTGACAGTTACCTCTTGAGTTGGAGACATAATTGTAGGCTTTATTTGGTAGAGAAGCTGATAAATTGGAGCATTCCAATGATGACGAAAACACCTATTACTTGATGGAAAAAGAGCCTCTAGTCAATCGATTTATTTCAGTTCCTAGAGATAAAAGTAGTCTGAATTGTGCAGTTTTTATAGCCGGAATTATAGAAGCTGTACTCACCGGAACCGGATTTGTAAGTTGAAATTTAAAACTAGAATATGCAACCAGTTATACAGAACTAAACAATGTAGTTACAAAATCGCTGGTGTAACTAACTGTCAGATAGGGCATATAGGAAAAAATGTTTTTCCACTACTAGTTAGTAATAAACCGTCATATTTTGACACATGTAAAAATGCTGTGAAATTCCGTTTGAAATTTTTTCTACCTACATGTAGAAACGAGTGAATNNATAAACCACGATAGAGAAGACTGTTATAGCTTCGGGATCTTAAATCCCTCGCCGCGGCTCGGGATTGAATCTTGGTGCCTCAACTATAATAGTTTTCTTTTCTACCTTGATTTATAATATACTATTTGTACTAGAAAAACATGGAAAAATACGTCATTGATGTCAATAAAAGAATTTTTATTTGTTTGGTCTGTTGAACGGTGATAATGAGTCACATGACGCAGATGATTTATGGTCACGTGTATGAAAATAGTTTTATTTGAAACATACCACCCATTTTTACATCCGTCATTGTCTTTATTGTTAACTGTGTTATTTGAAATGTGATTGCGTTTCTGTAATGATAATGATAAAGAGGCGATATTTCACGATATCCAATTACTGTTAATACGTTCTTTTTTTCAGACGGCTAAAGTGACTGCACATTGGCACAAAGGAACCACATACATGGTGAAATTCGATGATGCTGTGGTTAGCAGAGATAAGCAGCTGGAAGAGAGATAATTCTCAAATGAATAACAAACGGAAGATTTGCGATATTTANNTGGCTCGCTTTAGATCAACTTGAAGTCGCGATCTTTGTAAGCGACTTCTCCGTTTCTGTATTTTTGTTCCTGTTTGGATCTGGTAAAGTGCAGCAAATAGGCGTAGCCGAGGATTGGTATCACTGTGAATAGTAGACCATATCCGGCGTTTTTGGGGTTGGGTTTGAAATGCTCGAAGGTACTCACTCGCATGGCTTGGTAGCGCTGGATAGCCGGATCGAACTGAAAAAAAACAAATCCTTGGCATATTTTAACAGTTTTGTTATGCAGTTTTGTCAAGTTGTAAATTTCGAATTTGTTTAATTAATATTTAAAAATGACTTTTATTGAAGTTTTGTTAATAATAGTGACCTCAGCATTAAGTGGAGAATGTGAGGATGGTTTGACACGTAACGCAATATACTTACAAATTAAAATTATTACAGATATTATAAGTTACATTTGAGAATGTTTTCTTTAAAGGTTTGTGCTTTTTTAGTACACTACTTCGAAATTTAAAATAAAAGAAAAAAAATGGATTCTTCATTGTACGCACTTTTCCTGTCGCATCATGACGTAGTAATATCTTAAATGTTAATTAATCAATTAACAATTGAAAAGGTCAATGTGTGATCATTATTTCTTTATTTCCTGTTTTAAAAGAAAGGTAAGTTAAATAGAAAATTTTCTGCGATGATTGATTATTATTAAAGTTCAAAATACTTTTGTCAAACTACTTAAAAATGTAAATTTTAATACAATCATTACAATATTTACAAGACTTCCCCGAGTGTTAGCGACTTATGTTATTTCATTATAAACAATTCATAAGTAATTAGAACTTCTCATAAATATGAGGAATATTTGACAAGATTTTTATGATTATGCAAAGACTGCAGGTGTAGAGTCAGAAGTAGTTTATATAAACGGTCTTCAAAGAAAAAAAAAAGGTCAAGTGACCTATGACTTTTTTCGTAACGTATGTCCTAGNNACATCCGTTCGTCAAAACAAAATCCTGCATGAAGTGACTCGACCAGTTTTTGTTTTTGAATAAATGTTACAAGTTTTCAAAAATAAATTTTAAAATAAACAATTCCATAAAGATATGAGAATTTATCAATGTCGTTTAAAATATTTTTCAAGATTTCAGTGTTGACAAACAAGATTTTACAAATTTTAAAACAACAATTTTGGAAATTTCAAAATAAATTCAGAAAATTTCATGAGTTTTAGTACTGATACCTAATTATTCCGAATTTTGTATAAATTGAATAGTAAATGAAATATTACTAAATTAACAAGTTACATAACAATTCCATTATAAATTATCAATAACTACTTAAAGACTTATCAAGATGTCTGTGTTGCTGGAAAAATTTTACATAAACTGCAGGATATAGCAATCTGTCTAAAAAATGTAGCAATATGTCACAAAAATTTCACATTTTCTAAAAAGGTTTTACAAACTCAAAAACTTTCATGTTTCGACAAGGCTATTTCAATATATTGTGAAAAAAAGATCTGAAATTTTACATGTTATTATTTTGATTTTAAAGGTTATGAAGTTTTCGGAAATTCCAATTTAATTCACAAAATTTGTTGGATAATTGTGGAAAATTTCAACGTAGTCCTAAATATTTTATGAATGTTTTACACATTTTGGAGTGACATTAGTGAAGTTTTTATGAGATTTTTACTTTAGAAATTTAGAAATAATAACAATCATACCAATATGATTAACGATATTTATTATTTTAACAAAAACATACAATTTTGAGAACCTTAATCTTGATGTGAGCACTCGAGGTGGTATTACCATTAACAATAGAATTGCTTTTAATTAAAAGATAAATCGCGAGATAAAAAAGAGTCTAACAATAAGGTCATTAAGAAAAACAAACGCTTTTCATGAGTGATGTTTTTCACGTGGCTGTTTTAAAGAAAACTAAATAAACAAATTATGGAACAACCAAAAGTGTTCCGGTTTTGCATTTGAACTTTGACACTCAACGTCGATAGCTTATGACATTTTGCTCGACGGCGCAATTAATAATGATGGTCTATGGATGATGTTTTTGTACACACTATAAATGTTATATGTGTACGACCAAGTAGGAAGAAGTACAAAAGCATGATCATGGTCACCTGACTTATGAGGAATGTGTGATGGAGCAGAAGCAAGTGATTTTGTTAATAATAGATTGAGACATTCACAGCCTTTCTTAAGCAACTCAATGCATCATAGGATGTATCTCTGATTACGAAATATTTCACATTAAATTATGTAAAACTGATTTCTACTGTAAATAACTTAACAGTAAATGATATATGTAATTACAAGAAACAAAACAACCGCTAAATAACAAACTATCTCAACAACTTAAAAAAAAAGAAGAAATGTCATTTGTTGCATAAAGTATCAATCTAACAGATTCGACGTAAATGAGTGGCAAAAATGAAGTTCAAGGTGTAAAATAATAAAATCAACGAACATTTTTTATGCACTGGGCAATAAAAGATAATGACTACG
Source organism: Asbolus verrucosus (assembly GCA_004193795.1). Lineage (NCBI taxonomy): Eukaryota > Metazoa > Arthropoda > Insecta > Coleoptera > Tenebrionidae > Asbolus > Asbolus verrucosus. The sequence continues at coordinate 8,258 of QDEB01096579.1, read as the reverse complement.
AATAAAGATTTTATTAGAATGTCAATGGTTCTAGATGTGCTAATCGGCAATTACACAACAAAGTATTTTGAATATCGACTTTGGATGTAAACAGTGAAAATACTTAAACAAAATTTATTGACAGACGTTTTTAATAATTTAAAACAAATATGTTGCGGTTAAAATGTCATAATTAGAAAAAATCGGCCATTAGTTGGTTGTTATTTTTCTGGTTTACCTTCTTGCTTATTTGTTTTTTGGTGTGTTTCGCTTTGACATTTTAATTTGTTTATATTTTACAAAATTTTAAATATTTTTATAAATTGTACAGGATTTTAGTAATTCTATTGGGGTGTGAAATATTTTATATATTTTATAAAGGATTAACAGATTGTATAAAATTTTGATGATATATAAATTATATGAAAATTTATACAGAATTGTGTAACATTTCTTAGTTACAAATACATCAAATCATTTTTATGTTTTTATAAAGGCTCTTTAAATTTTATACGAATCACATAAAAATATTTGCTAATTTAGAAAAATTTTATGAAATTAAATATTATGTCAAGAATGTTACTAAGATTTTATAAACGTTTGATTAAATATTTACAAGTTCTAGGAAAATTTGATAGATTCTATCGAAATTGTACCAAATTTCACCCGAAAATTCATAAATAACGTTTCTTAAACTTACAATATTGAAATCCTTCCTACACATAGCATACAGTATCAGTGACTCGACATAGAGTCTTCAGATTCTAGATTCTACTGATTTCACAAAGATTTCACGAAAACTGTAACATATTTTACAAAATGTTGGTAGTTAACATTTTTTGAAAAAATTCGTTATAGCGATTAGCGAAATTTTTGAAATCTTCATCATTTCACAGTTTGACTAAATTGAACAAGACTTTATTTCACTGTCACAAAGGTTTTGTAGGTTTGGAACAAGTTGCACAAAATTTTTACAAATTTTATGACACTGATAGATTTAAAAAAAAATCATAATTGAGCGATTTTAATTTTTAAGTATTACAACATTTTACATTTTAGGTCTCCAGAGTTGTTAATATTTCGTTAAGTGTTCATAGACAAGTTTAAAATTGATATGAAAATTTCGAAAAAGTTTAATTTCATTTTTCCAAAAAAAATCATCATTCAAAAATGTTTTGAAAGTTACGGGGAAATAAATGAAAATAATGGAGTTAAAAAAAAGCTCGATAAGACAAAAAAAATTTTAAATTTATACACTTCTAGCTTCCGACAATGACCATAAAGATGTCATTAAAAATGTCGGCGAACACTGACTAGATCTCAAAATTATCTTTTTAAAAACAGGTGCAACAGAAGTTTGACATATTTTAAAATAATAATACGACAAAATAAAAGAGCTTGGCAATCTTGTAGCGCTAATTTCATAACAAACCCGATTCGATATAATTTACCACTCATCTAAAAGAAAGTAATGATGAATCTGGTTACCTGGCACCAGTGGGGGCCATCTGAGCCAAAAAACCCGAAATCATTCATGTTCAGCTTCAGTGTCGTGAAGAGGAGCACCAAGATCATTGGTGGCGCTGAAGTGTGATCTTTTAGAAAGGTGTCGTAACGTGAGTGCTTGAAATTACGCAATTATTACTTTAAAAATTATTCTAAACTCGTAATTATCTCAGACGGTTGGTCAATAGATAAATTACGACACAATGAAGACGCTGCTCCTTCTCATCGCTTTCGCCTCTTCGGCGAGATCGCAGTTCTCGCTTTCGGGGGGCTTAGGCCGGGGCGGACTCGGTTTCTCCGCCGGCTTGGGGGGCACCCGATTTTCGGCCGGTTTTGGGGGCCTCCGAGCGGATGTCGACAAGAAGGTCTCCGTGGAAAACCTTCTCGAAGAAGAGTGGTCCGCTTTCAAGGTAGAGTCGATTGCTTCGGCATCTCAATGGTTAAAGGTGCGGTGTTTCAGTCGACTTACAACAAAACTTATGCCACCGCTGAAGAAAACCTCTTCAGAATGGAGAACTTCGTCGAGAATAGGTTCAAAATCGCCAAGTTCAACCAGGAGTTCGGCCGGGGCCAGTGGAACTTCGCCCAGCAGCTGAACAATTTCGCCGACATGCTTGGGCACGAGTTCAACAAATTTCTGAACGGTTTCAACAATAATCTGAGGTCGAAGATCCGCATTCCTCCGGCCTCCACGTTCATCCCGAGTGCGAATGTGGTCTATCCGGATTATGTAGATTGGAGAGAAGTCGGGGCTGTCACCCCTGTTAAGAGTCAGGGGGACAAATGTGCCTGCTGCTGGGCCTTCGCTGCGGTGAGATTTTTTTATAAAACTTCCGAAATTTTGAATATTTTAAATAACACGCATGTATCATGAAGAGAAATATTTGGTGGAAAAATGTTAAAATCCATGATGTTATGTCTGTGGTATGCGAGATATTCGATTACAAATTTATTTCAGTTATGTGTAAATTAGAAAAAGATGAAACAAAACAAAGAAAACATTTAAATTTATATTAATTAATCGGGTTTTTTCCGTTTAATTCATAAATATTAAATTAACAACACAATAAATAATATTAAAATTTGACCAAACAATAAAAAATATACAGCAACAAAAGCACAGACGAGGAAATAAAAAAGAGAAAGGCAAAGTAAGGGTCTAGCCGAAGAAAAAGAATACAGGATAAATAAAACAAAGAAATAACGAAAGATAAAAAACCGAAAAAAAAAAGGTGAAGGCTGAAACGAATGAAATCATTTTGTTTTCAGGCTGGTGCCCTCGAGGGCCACAATTTCCGCAAAACCGGCCGCCTGGTGGAGCTGAGCCCTCAAGACCTCATCGACTGCAGCACCAAACAAGGTAACGAAGGCTGTGCCGGGGGCCTCTTGGAGCCCGCCTACGAATACGTCAGAGTCAACCCCGGAGTCGACACCGACTCCTCCTACCCCTACGAAGCCAGAGACGGGGAGTGCAGATTCCGACAGGAAACCATCGGTGGAGAATGCACAGGTGAGCGAAGGTCAAAATTTAAACAACAATAAAAATGTTAATGACAATGAACTGTTCCGATGTTGCAATAGGTTATGTCGCCATTCCGTCAGGAGATGAAAAAGCACTCGAAGCCGCTGTCGCCACTTTGGGCCCCGTTTCCGTGGCCATCGATGCAGGCAGGCCGACCTTTCAGTTTTACAAAGAAGGAATCTATTTCGACCCCGACTGCACCAATCGTGCTGAAGAATTGAATCATGCTGTCTTGGTTGTGGGATATGGAACTGAACCCGATGGGAAGAAATATTGGTTGGTGAAAAATTCTTATGGGCCTTACTGGGGGATCGGGGGGTACGTGAAAATGGCCAAAGATGCCAACAATCATTGTGGCATCGCTACCCAAGCCACTTACCCTCTAGTTTAATTGTAAAATTGTGAACTCCTTGACTGTCGAAAATCTGTTAATTTTGCTCATCATTATATCAAATATTATATAAATACATAATATAATATAAATTTAGGTCATAACAATCGATGTTAATAATGTTCCCGAAAGTATAGTAATTTGTGCTTAAGTACATACTGAAGACTCAAGACATTTTTTTCAGTTATAAATACTACATAGAAACAACATAGAAACATTGATTGGTTTCAATCTGATTTTATGTAGTTTCTGATGCGGGAATTTTTAAATTAAAAAAATTATAATTTACAAATTTCTAGGGATATTCATATTCAATCGATTGGGAAATTCCAAAAACATATAGATAAAAGCCACACTAGATACAAATCAATAGATATTTTCAGTTAAATAACAATTTAAACCAACTTGCATGTTGTTGTAGGTACCCTAATAATGAATTAAAATGATTTATGTTACACAGATTTTGTGTAGGATGTTCATATTATACCAGTTACAAAGCATACAAATATTTAATTTACTCTTCTACTAATGGTAAAAATATAAAAATATAAGTCTTTGGTTCTGTTTTCTTTCTTTTGTTGTACTAATGTACTAATCGAATATTAATTCTTGGGTTATTCACTTTCAATTCTTTTCAAGATTTAGTCAGAATATAATCCAAATATGATATTTAAACAATAATAAACAAATAGAATGATTGTTCGATCTTTTAAATATGTAAAATTCGAGCGAAGGTTGGTTCATTTAACTAGATTATAGGTTAGGTTAAGTTAGGTAAATTAAAACTAATAGAAAAAATAAATTTATTATTGTTTGCTTATTGAATCAAATTAAAAATATATTCGGACGTTCAAATTTAGTTTTTATCAATAAAAACAAAGCAAGTTTTGTTTGTATTTGCAAATAAAAGATCAAAAGACTTTTTATTGTAAGTTTTAAATCTGATATATTGAGAGAAGTTATAAATTAAATTGTTAAGAAAATAGGCTTGGTTCTTCCTTCTTGATGGGGTTAAAATATAGTTGATCCCACAGTTTATTAAAAAGTTATTGAAGACCTTAAAATCTGTTTAATGGTTTAATGTAAAAACTTTTAGGTAAGAAAAATTCTAGCCCTTTCAAGAAAAGGCTAAATTCCAAATTCAGTAATTCANNCTTTGAAACTAAGAAAGTCCAGAACGAGAACAGAATTTATTATTATTCGTGAGATAAAGGCGATTTTGGCAAAAATTTAAAATAAATATTTGCTACTGTCAAAATTTAAATAGTGAATGACGCGAACAATCAATGCTATCAACCAGATCATCTGAAAATTACCAACTTAACAACTTTTTATTGTCTGACAGTTCAGAAGACTCCTGAATTTACTATAATTTAGCGTATGTATAAAAAAAAATCACGCCAAACCCACCGGAAAAAATAAATCATTACAGGAGTATCACTTTATGGTGGAAGAATAATAACTGTAACTGTATCAGTTAAAAGGGGCACTTCATCAAATGGTGTCAGCGCTATTTTAAATGGCAACTCGAGATTACAATCTTGTTTTACACTACACACTTCAAATCTGAGACAGACTAATCTGCGATCTATTTTCGATAATCGACGGATTTACAATCGAAAACTATTTTCTTTCTGAATGTTATCAAACGCACGACACACTCGAAAATGATTTGCTTCTTTCAGCAAACTGATAATGTTAATCTCAATAAGTAGCGAAAATGACATGTGTATTGCAGGTGCGATACAGCCGGTCAAAAAAAACTCATTAATATTCTCAAGAGGTCTGATTTCGAATCCACTGTAGCAATAGTTTTTCCAATGATTTCCTTCCCCTACTAGACACTATACAACTTGACTTTGCTATTTCTATAAATTGTTGCAGTTTTCGCCGACCAGCTTCTTGGCCAAAATTAGTTCTGAATTAGTTCTTACATGCTGTTCTTAACGTGCATTGTTGTCTTCAAATTTTGTGAGTACAAAAACCAGGGCAATTTCTGAATTTATTTCAAACGGTTTCGATGTTAACTGGCCTTATTTAATTTCATTATTACAAAACTATTACAAATTAAATATCTACCAAAGCTGTTTTCACCTAAAACTGATTTATGTTAAAAAAAGTAACCTTTTTTCTATTAACATGAAATTATACTTTGCAATATATCAATTAACAGAATTTGTTGTTATGTTAGAAGAAGAAACAAGTAAATTAAATCATTATTATTAATGAATATAAAATATAATTTTATTAATAATTGTAAACTTAAGATGAAACGTATCTACCACAATTATTGTTTTAAACATTTGTGTTTAAAAATACAAGTCAGTTTATCACAAGCTTTACAAAAAACTTTTTGCAATTTGATTCTAAGAATGGATCGTGCAAGCCAAGCATTTTTTTCTTACAAATTAAATTTTGTTTTCGGATGCTAACGGATAACAAATAACCTAAAATAGAAAATTCCTTTTATCGAAAGCTAGGTTTTTAAGAGTTTTCAATCGTCTACGATGTTAATTCCAAATTTTAAATGCAAAAATGAAAATATCTATTTTTTTTATGGAACATACGTCAAAGTCTTTTTGAATCATACAAAAAATATGGCAGTTAACCACTCCTCCATTTGAGCTGTNNTGTGGTATTGCTTTGAGCAATAATATTAACCCCAAAATTCCACAGCTTGTAAAGGGGATGCTACCTCAAAAATCACATTGATGATTGGCAAATTTAATTTTCTATTAAAAAGGTCTTTTTTTATATTATAATAGTACTCTTAGTGCATGTTACTGGCACGTTTAAGGAATATGTTGAAAGTTTTAATGAAAGTTTATTTTAAGATTAACACACTTTATTATTCTTGAACCTTGTGGTCCTTGCTAAGAACAAAAAAAACCATAGTGGTCCCTGGTCAAAAAAAGGTTTGGAACCGCTGCTCTAAAGTATCAAACATTTAAAGAAATCATTGTAATATGATTATGCATAATAAAATGTCGTGGAAATGGGTGGGAGTCTTAGTGGGGAACAAGGTTGGAACACTGAAAAGAATTCAATTAAAAGGTGTTTAAATTCGGCCTTGGTACCAAAATAAGATGTAGAATATTTAGTTTGATACGGCAAAGATGAAATACTTTAATGGAAAACTTTGAAAATACAAGTGAAATCTATTTAAGATAAATTAGTGATCATTACGACTACTGTTTACTATTTACTGTTCAGAGTAAAATTGTGTTAATAAACAAAAGAAATTAATGCAAATAATGTTTATTGATAAGAGAAGGCGACATATTTTGAAACAATAAATTATTTTTCAAAAAAACCAATATCTCTAAATATCCTCGTGTTGGTTTTCTGGCGAAAATTTTATTACATATCAGGAACTATATAAGCTGTTCCAAAAAAGTCCCTCCTTATAGATCCCAAATTATCAATCGGAACTTGAACTCTCAAAATGTGAACAAAGTCATAGTTTTCGAATACTAACATTCTTGTAGCATATAAATATACTGTAAATGAAAATACAAATAGCACAAAATGAATTTTCAACTCATCACTAAATATAATAGAAAATTTGAACATGTTTTTTTGGATTGTTAATTGTTTGCGTCACAATTACTTCAGCGAATAAAGTACATACCTTTGAACAGATTATTATCTTAAAATCGAATCTATGTTACGAAAACATGATGTGTTTTTTCTTAAAACTAAATAAATAAATAAATAAATAAATAAAAATACAAAAGCAACTGCACCTAAACTAAC